>VXAU01003366.1:0-90915 GCA_013399695.1 Formicarius rufipectus
ATTTTATTTTATTTTTATTCTTTACTATATACTATATATATGTTATATATTATATTCTGAACATTCATACAGATTGGCAGATTCTAGCTGCTTTTGAGGGCTCAACAGCCAACTAAAATTATACTGTAAGCAAGAATTTCTAAAAACTTAACTTTAAAAATGTTAGTTTACGCACTTACTTTCTTTAGTTTTGATTGAATTTGGAAAACAAAGATGTAAGAAATTAAAAAAAAAAACAAAACACAACAACAAACCAAACCAAACCAAACCAAAACAAAACAAAAAAAAACAAACAAAACAAACAAACAAACAAAACAAAACAAAACAAAACAAAACAAAACAAAAACTCCTGAAGAACAGTTTCTTTCTGCTTTATAGTCTACTTATTTTTCAGATCTTTAGAACTGAGAAATCTGGCCTTCCTGTATTCCAGGCAAAGCCTGCTTAAGTAACATCTGTGGATATTTCCACAGGTACTTTTGTTCTCTTTCTATTTGAATAATTTATTATTATTACTAAATATGTCAATAAAGGTTTATTGAACCTGAAAGTTTCCATTTAGTAGCCCATCAGAGTAGGGTAGAACTATACAGTACAGACAGTGTATAACAGTCTCCTCTTTTCTCTTTCCCATTTCATAGAGTGCCCTGTTACAGGGAATTGAAATGAAATTTTGTTATGCATAATTTCTTTCAGTTGTAGGCATACTGTTAGATGCAAGCAGAAATATGTTCTTTGCTGGCTTATTCTCCAGATCTTGTTTACAAGGTAGAAACAAAACAATTAGGTGATGAGTCTATCTGTAATCTTTGAAGAGACAAAATAGAAAAGGTATAAAACCTCTCAGCAATTCTATTGTTTAGAAAAAAAAAAATCACACACAAACAAGGCTAAAACTAAATTCCTTTTAAATCTTAAAGACATCCTAAGCAGCATTTCAGACAACAGCCAGAAATGCTGCAGACCAAATCTTCATTGAGCTCGTCTTCATAAAACTTGAGATTGAATACAATTCCCTGAGAAGCTCTGGAGACAAGGGCAAAGCAATTCAACAGTAGCACACACATTTTTAGAAGTTTTTTACAGCCCTGGCCATTCTGACCTCTGCAATGGTCTTGCTGTTGTTCCAGTACAGAGGAGGTTTCTTTTTTATTTTCCCTGCTTCACATTGTTGTTTACGTGACATGCTGTTTTCCTCTGTTCTGGATCATCGTGTTCAAAAACATTTCCTTTACCCTGCAGAAACTGTGGGGCTGTGAAGGAAACAAGCTTGCTAAAACCAAGTAAAGCTGCTTTCACAGGTCAGTTAAGTGGGTACTGCCAGCTCATGAGTGCAGACAAGTCCACACATTTCTTTTGAGGACACAGAAATACTTTGCTGCTGTTATTTCTCATAGACTTTTTCCAGTTCAAACTCCAGACAATCCCAGAGCCTTCAAGATGAGCTCCTTTGCACATGGGTAATGGCAGCCGTTTGCTGTCCTCAACACTTTGTGACCTGAGAGAGAAAAATGGCACAAGGTGATATGAGAGAGGCTCTACTGGGCATCAGTGGCTGAGCATAAAATAAATCCTGCATCTCAAAGCATGGGCCTGCTACATCTGATAATGGTCATTGCAAGGGGGATGATAATGCTCATAGGACTAGCTCAGCTCTTCCCAAAACTTGCAGCTACACATTGTGGCCTGAGACTTGCCATAACCACTCTGCCTTCTTGACTTATCTTTACTACTTAAGGATAAACACCTAACAGTGGGTGCAAGTGCCTGGAGGCATGAACCTGTTGTTTTGTGTAGTCAGACTGTAAAGTAGCCTGCATACTTTGGAGTACTATAGCTGAGGTTCTGAGAGATGCCTGTGGCAATTAGTTATCCAGATGCCGCTGAAAGTCAATGAGAGCTGGGTGAAATCCTGAGAATGAGTAAGCAGCCAAGTGCTACCATATGGTCATAAGCTTTTCCTCAGCCTAGCACAGTGTTCAGTACAAAATGGCAGCCGAAGAGAGGCTTCAGACTGTGAATAGCAATTGAAATAAGCATAATAAATACAAAAGTAAGAGCCTTGCTCTAACTGATGGGTAGCAGATGTAATGACATTAGCAGGGTAATACAATCCTGAAAGTTATGTGTTAACCCTACAACAGAGCACAGGAATTTACAGCACTATTTTTTTATCATTGCTTGTTCTTGTGACAGTAAAGGGAAAAAGGAAGGACAAGGTTACCATGTATGAACTTGGCTTGTGCTTCATAGTCTCCCTTCTTCGGATCATGAACCAAATCAAAGCAGAATGATTACTTTCTGTTAGTCTCCCATTTTCTCCTCAGGTGCAAGATGTGCCTTTCATTCAGATGGTCCTAGCATTTATTCATGCCAAAGGATGGAAAATGAAAGCATATGAAGTGTTCACAGCCCGGTTGGATGAGGCAATCTGATCTAGGGGTGAGGGTTGGAATTGGATGATTTTTAAGGTCCCTTCCAACCCAAGGCTTCCTATTATTCTATGGCAGGGCAGGGAGAGTGTGGAAAAAATAACCTGTGCATCTTTCATGTGTATAAAACATAGTCCTTCATGCTGTGTTTATTCAGGGAGCACTTTGGAAATATTCAGATGGGTTTAAGATGAAGAAGGACTACAAGAGATCTTATTTCTCCCTTCTCCTTGCACATATGAACCACAGCAGGGAAGGGTTGCTTCAGTGCCCTATAAACACCTTGATTTTGTCTTGCACTGTTCCTGTGAGGAGTTGCAACATGCCTTGTAAAAGCGACACCACTGGAATTGTGCAGTGCAAGAACAAGAGAAAACAGAAACACAACCCCAAGCTTTAACTGCATGTGTCTGACAGCAGCTTATTAAAGTCAGAGCAGTCATCAGAAAAGTGAGAGCAAGCACGGGAATGAAAGAAAAAAAAAAAAAGTTGTTTCTCACAGCATGGAGGAAAATGTTTTCTTCTAAGTGAAAGAAAACAAGGCAGGAAAAACAATTCCTGGTTTGGGGAAGGTTCTTTTTTATGTAACCCTGGTTTGGGAAGTCAATGGAAGTTAATATGGTCTCTACAACTGAAATCTCCATCAAGCTCATCAGCCCAAATATTTGCACATGCTAACTTGTTCAACTGAGGCTCCTTGATCTGTCATATTCCTGTGAATCGTGTTTTCTGATGGCTCATTCTTTGGGACAGCTTGCCTCCTTTTGAATTTGTTATTAAAAGATAATATTGACTTAGTTTCCTTTACATTGAGCAACAGCCTTTTCTCCTAAAGCCTGCCTTGGCTTGTGCCTTGGGTGCATGTGTGCATATCTGTATATGAGATAGGCTGCTCTCAAAGGCTCATTTCCTGCTGGTTTTAATGACAAGAATAATTAACATCATCTTCCCAGGACTACTTGGTGTCCTGTGTCCCACTGGCATGTCCTGTCTGCCAAGACTTCAGCTTAGATTGGAGAGTCTACATGAACTTTGGGACCTCAATTTACATGCATTTCATCCTGATACCAGATTCTGCTGGATGCCAATGAGGGTAACAGGACCCGCAGTGCTAAACCTCATTGCGCATGGACTCTCAGTAGGATAAATCCCATGAACCCTTATGAATCCAGCAGCCCTCTGCACACAAGGATCTGACTTTGTATCCACCTGCTCCCAGAAACCACAGCTCTGGGGAATGGTTTGGCTACATTTCCTTGATTGCACTCAGCTTTCATCTTGAAAATCCCTTATTGGTCACCAGAATTGCTGCTGGCTGCTCACTACCCTTCTCAGATCTGATGTTGAGGGCTGCTGCACTGAATTCCTCTCATAAGGGTATGTGCAAGGGCAGCACTCCAAGAAATGAGCATCGGGAGCTTTCCCTGGCCTTCTCCTAATCATCCGTCTGCCCAGGGCTGGGCAGTCAGGGGAGGTCATGCCTTAGCTGAGAAGCAGCAGTGTTTGCTGCTGCACATCCTCAGCTGCCACCCTCCCAGGCCTTGAAGGCTGTAAATCTTTAGACTGATGAGTAATGACTTTTCTTTATTTTTTCCATTTCTAGCCTTGTGCTGGTGCACTTAGCATTAGTATGCTTTCTGACTCTGAGATTTCTTTGCATTGTGGGGAAACGCATTGTCAAGGAAAGATTCAGGATTGCCTCTCCCTCAGGAGCTCTGATGATGGATGGCAAGCCTTCCTTCTGTATAAAACACAGGCATGCACAGCATACTCCTCCCTCCTACTTCCTATTTTCACTTCCTCATGCTTGGCAATGGGACCAGCAGAACTCAGATGGGGGCAGATAGGGATGTTGGGGGTTTGAGAGATGATAAGAAGATTCCTTTTTACCTTTATTTTAAATTTCTTCACTTATTTTACCAATGACTTTAGATAATGTAAGCTTTGTTTTGAATTTCTGTGGTCTGTTGTCATGCTTAATACTTTTTTTGTTTAAATTTAATTTCAACTACTTTGAGCCAAATTAATTTCAATTTTATTTCTTATTGCCTCCTGCTTATATATGGGAAAATGAAGTGAAATTCTCCTCTAGACAATAGTAAGTGAAAATCTTTTTCAGAAATAATGTAGGCATGAAGAGGTAGGATTTTTTCTTTTTTTTTTTTTTTCCTGTTAGCTTCTTCTGAGACACTGAGAAAAGCACTCAGTTCATTTAGAGAGTGATCTCAGCATCAACATAACCATACAGAGAACTTCAGTTGTCTCATAGGTTCACCCCTCCCTTTACACCCTCCCTTCTTCTCCTGAGGAAACCAGTAGTGTCCATTGACTTAAAAGACGATTCAAAGGAATTGCATAACTTTATTTGCCAAAGAAACAAGATGAAATTCACACTCCCTTCTCCTTTAAAGCACAAATCCTGAAATTGAGTTGCTTGGTCTATGTAGGAGTGAATTTCATTAAGCAAAACAGCATAGAAATTCCTTAATAACAGTCAGACTTATCCACTTCAGCTAAAAATCACAAATTCAGACAGAGCTCAGAGAGATTATATTTACTTCTTTTCCTGTGATACTGCAATATGCTTCCTGCTTTGTAGGGATGATCCTCATTCTTCAACTATTTTCCCTTATTCCTAGACTCCAACAGAAAACCAGCCCACAAAAAAGAGCACAATCACTGTGCTTCATTGGATGCAGGAAATAAATAATGTGTCTCCGGCACCCATTATTTATCCTTGCTCTGTGTTTTTAGCCTACCTCCTATAAAAAGAAGAAGCTAATTTATAATCATGTTGTTTGTTGGGAGAGTTTGTTCACATCTGTCTGTCAGCAAGTTTTATAAATCAATTAGCTCCAGACAGACACTCTGTAGCTCTCTGTGTTCCCACAGATGTCACTTACTCATCAGCATAAATATCAGTAGCCTTCACTGTCTCCTAATTTGGTGCACGGGAAAAACAATTAAGTATGTCTTCTCCACATGTGTATCAAAAGTGTTCCAGTTACCTGGCAACCAACCAAAAAACTATGCTGGAAAACCAAACACCTGAGTACAATACTGTACCCATTTGCATATATGTGCATATGTAAGCCTAAAGAGATATATGTGGAGTTATTTTGGTATTTAAGAGTAAGGACTTGAGGATTTTCTTAAAATAACTGAGTTTATTACCATTTTTGCAAATGTGAACTTAGGAGTAAAGTGGAGATAAAATAAAGTTGTGTTTGAGAAGGAGAGGGATTTGGGGAAGCTGCAGTGGTATGCTGCAGTCAGAGGGATTTATGGAGAGTGTTGAAGTGGCAGGTAAAGTTTACAAGCACAGCACAGGAGATAATTGAGCTCAGCTGGTGCTTTACCACACTACTCACTCCTCTAGTTTGCTTGAAGACTCATAGCAATATATTGTCTTTTCTCAGTACATATGGTCTCAAACTCTAAAAGGAAAAAACCCTAATCAATTATCTTGAGTTGGAAGAGACCCTCAAGGATCGTTGAATTCATCTCCTGGTCCTGCACTGAACAACCCCAAGAATCATACCTTGTGCCTGAGAGTATTTTCCAAACACATCTTGAACTTTGTTGGGCTTGGTGCTGTGACCACTTCCCTAGTGATCCTGTTCCATACCCAGCTGCTCTCAGAGTAAAGAAATTTCCTACATCTAACCTAAATTGACCCCAGCACAGCTTCATGAGGATTCATCTCTCTTTGGTTGCAAAGCACTTGCTATGAAAAGTTTAGGCTTGTCAGTCCTTCAGCTTCATCTTGTCCTGGACACTATAGAACAAGGGTGGGTTAAGAATGGACAGAGATCTCCATCCATGCTAAGCATAGAAGGAAGATGATTGGATTAAAATACTGTATTTCTTGAATGTAAGTGTGTGCTTGGAGAAAATGGCAAAGATTGGGATGTGTGATGAAGAGAATGAAGAAAGATGAGATACAACTGAGAATGGAGAAGTGTGGCTGAGGGGGAGGAAGAGGGACACAGAGTCATGGAGAGAGGAAAGGCTGGCCACCAATAGGTGGGCACCTTCATCTTCTGGAACTCTTGTCCCCAAGCAGGGTTAAAGAAGAGGAGATGGATGCAATGGGATGTGAGCACACATAGGGATCACCACACCAGGCAAATACAACCAGGCTGTGAACCCTGGGCAACTATAGCACATGGCATGATCAAATAAAACAGATGTAGTGGTCATTCTTGTGCAGTTTTTTCTCTGTTTTACTAAACCTTCTATTTCCTCACCTTGAATTTACTTTCTTTCCTATGGAACAGTGGAGGGCTTAATCTTTAATACCTTACAGTAATAAAACTGTTTTAATTAACATTAGTTTGGAATGACAAGACTAGAAGTAATTAAGTTACACTGGGATCTAGTTAGAATGAAATTGATACCAGGGGATAGCATAAACATAAATCAGCATTTAAATAAACTGAAATCAGATTGCTGTAATTAAAAGAAAAATCCATTGGCATTAAGACATAAAAATAACAGATATAGATTTAATAAACATAGTGAAGGAGAGAGAGAGCCTGGAAAACTGTAAATTGTTTCTCCCCACATATCTGCTGTCAAAAAAAAAAAAAAAAGTCAAAAAAGGTCACAGTTTGGTTAGAATTAAGGAAATACAATTACATTGGGATGGGAGAGAAGTTAGAGAAGATTATGACTGTCTGTACAGAATGCCATTAACATTAACCCTATGCATTGCGAGCAAGTTCTAGTTATAAAAGTAATTACTGGCTACAGAACCCATCTGGAATATGCAATCAAAGGACAAAGAGAGGAACGAGTTGAGGACAAAGTGATTACTTCTCTGAAGTTAAAACTGGCATGTGCAGTTGGGAGCCAGAAGCAGGCTGATGCATTTTTTTCATGCTACAGAAAGAGCATGCCACCATATGCCTACCAACTCCTCCTGTTTTCTTTAGGCTGCTTACTGCTGTAGGACATGACATTTTCATATGATTAAAAATGATTCATTTGCCTTTTGGATTAAAGGAATCATGGAATCATGTATCTTCTTTAAATGTTACAGCAATTAAGATATACTACATGAAGTGCCCTATTTTTTGTTTGTTTGTTTGCAAGACAATAATCTCCTTTCGGGGAATATAAAGGATTTGAAGGAACTGATGTAAGAAGGAAGATTAAGAGAACTCTGTGTGAAGTGATTCCAGTTATGTTGAGACTTCAAACTGACAGATAACAGGATGATATTAGATATCAGGAAGAAATTCTTTCCTGTGTGTGAAGGTGGTGAGGCACCAGCACAGGTTGCCCAGAGAAGTTCTGGCTACCACATCCTTGGAAGTGTTCAAGGCCAGGAACATCTCTGCCCATGGTAGGAAGGTTGGAACTAGATGGTCCCTAAGGTCTCTTCCAACCAAATCATTCTATGATGTGATGTCATAGGAAGTCTGTGTGTCATAGGACTGAAGTCTTTGGGTATCTTGAAATCTATCATACCTGTGCTGATGTGTAGATGTGCCAAGTAAGTCTAATACCTACTGCATGTGTTAGACTGTTAACAGGTAAGTGGGTTATCCAAGGTGCTTAAGGAATGATAGGGATGTCCCAGCTGAATTACATACATTGTGCATCCAGCAGAGAGTTGACCTGCACTTGTGCAGAAGATATTCAGTTGGGATTTCCAAATACTTCATAGACATAGAATGGCTTGAGTAGAAAAGGACTTGTGGAGATGTTTTATCCAATAATTTTTTCTAGGTAGATTTTTTTTCCCCATCATGATAATGGATATTTTGAACATCAAATAATTATATTTGAATTACATATCTTAAAAAAAAATTGATTAGAAAGTGTCTGCCTCTAAATTTTTGAGATTGAGGTGAAGAGATTTATTTTAAACAGATGTAAAAGCATGAGTGCATGCTCCTACTCTGGGCCAATACTGGCTTCATTTATTTATTGTATTTTAAACAGTATAAAATGAAGGAAGCAGGTGCAGTTTCTGACTCAATCTAAGAACCAGAAGAAAAGTTTGTGTCACTTAAGGATTGTGGTACATGTATGTTGAGCACCATGGCTCAATGATGGTAAGATGGAGTGAGAAGGACAGAGATCTGATTTTTAAAATTGAGGTCAGAGAAGACAAGAGTTGTAGAAAGGAGTAAATAAATGCTTTGACAGTGACACACTGACATTTCCTTTTGCTTACTGAAATGTAAAAAATTAGTGAAATTAGTGGAATTTTATAAAAGTGAACAATGCTTATCCCATTCAAGTTACTGGGAGTTTTGCCATAAACTTAATGGGTCTGAGGTTCCAGTTCCTGCATTTATTCATCGGAAATATATTTTTATTGAGTAGTAACAGAGCAATATTACACCATATATTTGATGTTACTTGCATACATCAAAGCTGTTCCTTCCACAATGATCACATTACTGGGCCTAGGTAGCATTAATAAGTGTTGTCATTTGCAGGGAAAGGGTCAGGATCAACCAAATAAATTAACAGAATAACTTCTTGATGCAAGTCAAGCAGGCCTATTCAACCTTACTTGACCACACATTCACCTCCTCAGACTAAACGAGTGCTTGTAATACAGACATGCGACTTTCATATCAGAGCACCAGGCCTAAATTGCTCTCTGCACATCAATGGATTTTTCTAGACATGTTTGTGCCCCTGGACAGAAGGATACAAAGGAGGGTTCATGAGGGTCCTCCACTTGTTCTTAAAATGATGACCCATGGAGTCATCAGCTGGCATATGTCAAGTGGAACAGGTAACTGACTGATCATAGCCTGGTTAGGATGACTGTGATGTTGCACCTGCACAACCCTTTTGGAGCCTCTTTTGCAGCCATCACCAGCTGTAATTGCATAATGTGCCTCTATAGTGTCTTCACCTTATGGTTGAAACTCTGCAACTAGTTTGACAGCATCCTGCCTCATTACATGAGAAATCCGGAGGCAGAAGGAGAAATTCTCCTGCCAAGTGACAATACAGGGACAGCTTACCTTGGTCAGCTGTGACTACCAAATGTAGCATGAGACCAGGACAACTATCTGAATATCATACTTTCATCTAGAGTGCTGCATCCAGCTCTGGAGCCCTCAGCATATGAAGGACATGAACCTGTTAGAGCAGTCTCAGAGGAGGCCACAAAGATAATCAGTGGGTTGGAGCACCTCTTCTGTGAAGACAGGCTGAGAGAGACAGTTTTGTTGAGATTGCAGAAGAGAAGACTCCAGAGAGACCTTAAAGCTCCTTCCAGTACCTAAAGAAGCTACAAGAGAGCTGGAGAGGGACCTTTGACAAGGTCATGGAGTAACAGGACATGGAGGAATCGCTATAAACTGACAGAGTTTAATTGAATATCAGGAAGAAATTCTTTCTATGAGGATGATGAGATACCAGCACAGGTTGCCCAGAAGCTGTGGATGCAAATGTTAAGGTCAGGTTGGATGGGGCTCTAAGCAACCTCATCTAGTAGGAGTCATCCCTGCCCGTGTCAGGGGAGTTGAAATAAGATGATCTTTAGTGTCCCTTCGAACCTAAACCATTCTTATTTATGGTGTGAAACAGTCTCCATCAGAAGGACCAAAAATGACAGTGTACAGGTCATCAAATTCTTGCTTCACCTTTTGTTCCTTACTAGCTCTATGTGAACAAAGGGATTAACTCTTGTACATCCCTCACAACATTCATGTTCTTATACAAACCCTTGGTTAAACCAACCACTGTTTTCTTGGGGAATTTCACAAAATCATGTCTTGCAACTATAAAGTTGCAAAATGAATGGAGTTAACTTTTCCATGATTTTCAAGAAGGGAAAAAATCACATGAAAGCTTTCTGCTAGGCTAATCCTGCAAAAGACCATCAGACAGGCATTTTTTGCAGCAGTGCCATCTTGTTTGGACAGAACTTCTATCTTCCTCCTTGTGTCAGGAGTTAGTAGCACTATTTTATCATTATTAAGATGAAAAAAAAAAAATCAAGGAAAGAAGTAAGAAGCCAGATTTCATAACAGAAGTTCCTAGAAAGCTAAGAACCCAGTTAGTTGCTGATGCTGCTTTTTCACAGTATGAACTCCCCATTCTTCAAGTGACTTGATGTTCATTTTTTACAAAATTTATACCTTTAGTCTACCAAAAGTATAGAACAAAGCTACTTTCTGAAATCGGTTACATTGACAAAGTGCCAGCAATCCTGAAACAGTGTTTTCATCCCCTACTGTGCCAGAGAACAGAGTAGGTCTAAATACACTTGCAGATCCTGAAGTACACCTTGATGGATAGCAAGGACTTGTTGCATGAAAAAAAGAATTTTTTGCTGAAATTGAAACTTGTTCATCTGAAAATGCCCTGCCTTAAAATACATGAATCTAGATGTCTACAGATCATAACTTTTGAGCAATACCAAAATCAAGAAGTGTTCTTTGTGTCACTAAAACACAAAATATAATTCTAACCAGCATTAAAATTTGCACTAAAACATGTCTATGGAGCACTGGTTTATCTTGAGAGATACATAAAATATTGCAAAGGATGGTGATCATTAGACTTTAGGATCAGATGAAGTTGCTGGGCAAACTTTGAGTTTAGGCTTAAAATGAGCACAGTGCAGGAATCTAGTCTGAAGGGCTGATGGGTTAAAAATCTTCACAGAAGGAATAGCACAAGCAACAGACATACAGTAGAGTCATTTGGCATTTGGGTAAAACTGGAGAAGAGTAGATGGGATTTATTACATTAAATAAAAGCAATACGTCTGTGCTTTTGCAGAACATTACGTTTTTCTTACTTGAACTTCTTTACTGAGGTGGGCACATCTTTCCCACTCCCCATTCTCCATTCTCAGCCTGAAGAATGATTGCCCAATCCAGGCCTAGTGAAATAAGAATGGTGTCTTTTTACATCACATCCAATGTCGTTAGATAACTCTCTATGTGTAGTGAGTAGAGCAAAGGGACCTCAAAATATTCCCTCTGTCTCAGAAGCATGTTGTGAATGACCTCATTACAAAAATGCATGACTGTTGATGTCAACAAGGCAATGTGATGATTGCTGAGTGGGAGGTTTTTCTGCATTGTGTTGGCTATTCTGGGGTTTGCTGTTGCTGCACAACCTTGGTGAACTCACTTCAGCATGAATCAGATGAGCAATATGTAATATGGAGCTAACCATACTTAAAGACTTTTTTAAGTTTCCTGACATTCATGGAGGAGAAGTGCAATGGGCAAGCTGGATGTTACTCAGCTGCGGCCTTATGCTTTCTTATCTCAGGATGCTGTATGGATGCTGCCCGCCTCTGTTGCATGTTGTAAATGAGATTGGCACTGTGGTCCAGCCTCTGGAATCTTCTGAGGATGGCAGAATAATTTCTGTTGTCACAGGGATTTGCTGGAGGGTTACCATGGCTTTTGGACAAGGACAATAATAAGGATATACTGTTCTTTCTTCTTCCTGTTGTCTTTCCCACTGCATGAGTTTAATCACAGGGCAAAATATTTTCTCGCATCTTGCAGATGTATGAGAAATCAATGCCTCATTAGAAAATGGCCAAGCACATGGGGAAACAGGTTCTGACTCTGCAGTAGAGAGCTGACATGCCAGGGAGAGACAGAAAAAGAGACTCCCACACCTTTTGGAAAATCAGATTAGGATTGCATTGAAATGTTGAGCTGTTCATAGAAACAGTCTGATTTGGTGGGGGTGGGTGGGAGAAGAGACTGTGAAAGGGATGGAGGGCAGGAATGAGCAAGAATTAAGAATGATGTGTCAGGAAAGCCATTTCAGTTAAACCACAGAATTCTTTTGCCAGGTTGGAAAAATATGAAACCTGGCCTTGCCCTGTTCTTGTAAATCTCTGGTGTGGAGACAGTGCTGGAGGATGAAGTGTTGTGTGGTGCCAGTTCAGACTTGAATCAATTTCTCCATGTGGACTTTTATGTCCTGCTATGTGAAACTGAAAGATTGTTTCTTTCAGATTTCAGGTGTTTTGTCCCTTCTCTTGGAATTTTTTGCAGAATCCAGCACTGCTCCCATGTCCCTTAGCAACTCTCACTGTCAGGTGGATCTGGCTCTGAGTCCAGCTCTCAAGAAGTAAATCTTCCCAGTCAGACCTGCTGATGAGCTCTTGGTTTCTCTTTTGCATCTTGTTATTTACTTGTTGATCCATGCCATGGGACAGAGCATGATTAAATGAAGAAAAATGAAAATGTGATGCTATGCCAGACAGTTTTGCTGCTGTCTTGCAGATTATGAAAGATGAGTGTGTTTCTGGGCAAACAGACAAGAATGGATAATGCTGTGTCTTTGACGTATTCCACCCCAGTCAGTTCCTTTTGGAACTCTAGTCCTTCCTCATGACCTGTGGGAAGAGTGGCAGCACTGATGTAAGCAGTAGTTGCCTGCCCTTGTCCCTGGGCTTATTTCTTGTAGAGCTCCTCCCAACTCCTAGGCAGGCATAATTTTGAGATATATTTTGTAGTGCTAGGACAAGGGATAATTGCTTTAAACAGAAAGAAGATAAGTTTAGATTAGATATTAGAAAGAAATTCTTCACTGTGAGGGTGGTGAGGCATTGGCACAGGTTCCCTAGGGAAATTGTATCTGCCCCATGGTTGGAAGTGCTCAAGGTCAGGTTGGGTGGGGCTTTGAGCAACAAGTCTAGTGGAAGATGTTCCTGCCTATGGCAAGGGGATTGGAATGGGATGAACTTTTAGGTCCCTTCTAGCACAAACCAGTCTGTGTTTCTATGATATCTTTGTATAGGATGTTAATCTAGGCTGTGCTAGAAAAGCCTCCTGTTACTTTGCACATGAATTTTCTGTTATAAACCAGTCCATCTTCTTCTACTGAGACTAAACCTTCTTGTCCCCTCAGCAAAAAAACAAGCTCTTACATAACATCTTAGTGCTATTATTATCCATTACTATTGGCACATTGACTTAAAATTTATTCCCACACTTTTACTTGGTCAAAGCCCCTGTTCTCTTTTTCTTCTCCTCTCCTCCTCACTCCTGTCTCTACCCCTACATCTGTCTCTTGTTTTCCCACCACAGCAATTAAAAGGATATACTACCACCTTTTATTTCCCAAACACAGCCACAAGTACACCTGCTGAGATCACTTCATTCAGCAGCTGTCTTCCTCTGGAAGTTTACTCTACTGAGTCCTTGATCTTCAACAACCACATTATACCCTTAATTCTCCATTCTGAGCCCATCACCCTTGCACCCACAGAACCATGTACACCTGTCCTGAACTCCTGCTTGCCTGGGCTTTTTGTCCCTGCTGCCCTGCAACCAATATCACTTACTTTTCACCTTGTCTTTGACACCCATCTTCTTCTGGATGGTTCATTAGGGAAGAAGACAGCAAGAAAATAAATTTTTAGAGGAGCTATCCTTGACATACTTGTTGCAATGTCCTCCTGACATCATTCAAGGAATAGGATGCCCACAGTGAAACCAGGTTCTGGCAGACCTACCTTTCCAGAAATATCTGATGCAATGCTCAGCACCTTATTATTACTGGCGATACTTTTTACAAACCAGACTGGAAGGACTGTTTGGCCACCCTTTAATCTCGTGGGTTGGCTGTGGCCTCTGGACGGCCCATTAACAAAGTCCCAGACAGCAGCCACATGGATTGGGTGCAATGATCTTGGATATAGAGTACTATCAGATTTAGAATTAGATCTTCTGGATACCATGGTAGGATGTCCTGTTTGTTATCTGGCAGATCATGTCCTTTCCACCCTTGAAATGCATTAATTCCTTTGTTGCAGTGGTTCAAAAACATAAGGTGTCTGGATAAGGTTATTGCTTCTGTCTCTTTATCAATACCTATACTTTTTGTTAATTTAAAAATAATACCTGGAAGCTGAGCTTCCCTTCTAGAAACCTAAATTATTTAACCCCAAGAATTATTTAACCCCCATCTCATTTCCTGTGTTCTCAGAGTTGGAGTACTGAGGATGCTGATATGATAACAAAGGAAACCTATATTAAGCTGGTAGTAAATTTGGAATAGAACCTTGGATACTTGTCTGAGAACATTGTCTCAATCCAAAGACCATCTTTATTGTCCTTGCTATGCAGAAAAGTTGAGCTTCAGCAGCAAACTACAGCCTGCATGTCAGCGACAGACCAGAGAGTGATTTCAGCCAGATATCTCATGCTTTTGCTGTTGATCCCTATTCTGGTTTGGGGTCTCACCAGATTAAAGGCCCATCTTTGTCCTCTTCCCTGAATGTTCACCTAAAATTTTCATAGAACAGGTTGTTTCCTGGTACTCAGAATAGACCACTTGCTTTTCTTCTTTCTCCAGATTGTAAATTTTGATCAATTTTGCTTCTAGATCCTGGTCTTTCACTGCTTTCTACCTCCTGAAAGCTCTATGGAAATGAGCACATCCTAAAATATGTTAGAGAAGAACTTAAAAATTCCATTTTTAGCTAGGATTTAGTCTGAAATGAAGAAAACACTGGTGGAGGACCAGGTGTAGAATACCTTTCTTGTGCTAACTGTCAGCAAGACTTCCAAGATGCAGTCAGCCATCAGAAGGATGCTGTACACATCCAGAACCTGCTGGGCCTAAGTCTGCTGGAAATATACCCAGAGAAGTCAGATTTCTTTTTATCACAAGAAGGGAGAGTGATGGATTTCCTCAGTCCTGAGGGGATTAAATGCCCATTTGGGTTGACTCTATAACATGAACAGGGTCAAAACAACGACTTCAGCTTTCAAGAGATGGGTTTGATCGCATTGGTGTGAACAAATTCCTCATTGTATTCACCACAAACAGACTTTTATTCCCATATCAGCCTGCAAGGGTTTTTTGTTCCAAGGTTTTTTTTCACTACCATAGAACAAACATATTTATTGTCAACACTGCAAAAAAAAAATAAAAAAAAAAAAAAATCCCACTTTCCGTATGTCTGAGTTCCCATGTGTCTCTCTTACACTATTCCAGAGCATTAATACACTATAGGATCTTGTTCCAGGTGCTTATCTGGCTTTCATTTCAGTAGTCCTTTTTGAGACTATTCCTATACAGCAACTTACCCTTGTATCTATCTGACCTTCTGCACCAAAAGCCACTCTGTCTTTTAAGCACTGAAATAGATTTCCCTTCTTTCATCAGCCTGGCAGGTGAAGCCCCAGAATTTGCCCCCAGCCCCACTGCTGCGGAGTTTATATCAACATTGCCAGAAACGGATGTCGAGGCAATGGTTTTCCAGGTCTCAGCAGTGATATTATCAGACCATTAAGCTGAGGAAGCTGTATCTCTATACCTGTGTATTTTGACACCTCCGAGGTACTTTGCACTCTCTCTTGCAGCAGACAGTTTCTTCTTTGTAGCACTGGTTCCACATTTGCCTTTTCAGATGCGTGAGTCTTATCTGCTTCTCTGGTGCATGTATTGCGTATTTTCCTTTTATTTTTCCTAAAGTCAGTTTTCCAGTTGGTGTAAAAGCAGGTAGTGAACTGCAGTGAAATGTACAGAAACCTGCTCCACAGCCCTCGTTTGGAAAGCTGTTAACCATTTGCTGTTCTTGGGAAGCAATGAAATATTCTGGGTAAAATGTAATATCAAAACACTTAGAGCAAACCATGCATTTAACTGAGCACATTCCTAGTAATGGGTGAATTTTAATAAGATTAAGAAAAAACATTTCTTCACATGTCTGGGTATTTTAATTACTGTTTGTAGGCAGGTAAGTATCTGAGACACTGAGTGCAACTGATTTCCTCTGTGTCTCTAGCTTAACCACTTGAATTTATTATATAATAGAGGGGCTAAGAGATTTGGGATTGTTCAACCTGGAGAAAAGAATGCTCCAGGGAGACCTTATAGCACATTCCAGTACATAAAGAAGCTGCAAGGGAGCTAGAGAGGGTCCTTTGACAAGGGTGTGGGGTGACAGGACAAGGAAAAATGGCTTTATGATGACAGAAGACAAGCTTCGATTAGATATTGGGAAGAAATCCTTTACTGTGAGAGTGGTGAGGCACTGGCACAGCTTGCCCAGAGAAGCTGTGGATGCCCCATCCCTGAACGTGTTCAAAGCCAGTTTGGATGGGGTTATTGGTAACCGGGTCTGGTGGAAGGTGTCCCTGCCCATGGCAGTTGGATTGGAAGTAGATGATCTCTAATATCCTTTCCAACACAAACCATTCTATGATTCTATGATGTTTAAGTTCAATATATATTGAGTTTAATACATTTTTTCAAATGGGCTCAATTTTTAGAATTAAAGGTGACCCACATGAAACAACTTTTAACAGAGTTATGAGGTTAGAGGTTTAATTTAGTTTAGTTTTGTTTTCTTTTTTCTCTTATAGCTTAAACAGGAATATGTTAATTTTTGCTCACAAATCAGGAAGTCATTTAAAATTGTTTAAACTTTACTCACTAGTATGAGATTAGACAGTTTACTATCCATGTTTAGTTTGCATGTCATGATTTCCTCTTTCAGCAGCTAGGATGGGTTAGGATCTGGATGCCTTGAGTAGCAATAATGTGAATTGCTTATTGCTGAGGCATCATTGTACACAAGCATACAAGAGAGGGATGTAGAGTAGCTGCTATGCATATGGACTTGGGCCTCAGTTTTACACACTGAGAAGGACATGAAACTGTCCTCTCCACTGGGTAGTGTACTCTACAATGCACAACTTGTGTCCTTGTGGGCTTTTTGGAGTGTGGAGCTGGAGAGTTCTCCATTGGCTGAATCACAGAAATGTTAGCACATGATGAGGTGTCTTCTTTCACCTCCTCATGGATGAATATAAATCCCTCATCATGAGAACCACAAGTCATTTTTGTCATACCAAGAGCATTCTTGGATATATGATGTTAGATCTGAAAAGTGGCTGTGATGTTTGATCTCAGCAGGTATTTGGTCAATCTGAAAACAGATTCCTTAGGCATGTGGCACTCACCTGCTTCTGATGATCAGAAGCAGGAGAACTGCTCAATCACCAAGTTAAATTGCAGAGAGCTGCAGAATTATTACAGAGAGATGCCTCACTACAAACCAGCATCTTTCTTTACTGATGTAATGCTCTGGTGAAAATACAGCAGCACATATCAGGATCACAGGATTAGGAATCATTAGTGTTGGAAAAGACTTCTAAGATCATCGAGTCTAACTGTAGGAGGAAGGAGCTGCCAAGATTGGAGAGACAACATTTGATAATGAACCTTCATTGATGAAGAGACAAGTATGTGAAGACGACTGAACCGCTTTTTGCTATAATGGACTTCATGTTTCAGGTTTTGTTAAGGGTTTTGCAGTAATGTATAATTCCCTATATGTTCTATTGTAGTTGCTGGAAAATTCTTTCTTCCCTCGTGGCCTCAAATCCTACCTTATGATTGGCTGTTTTTTACTGCATTACAGTATATTCCCTATATGATTATTCTCACCTCTTGTTTTGCATGGTCCTCCCATGCTCCACCTTAACCCCACCCCCTTCTGGAAAGCTCTATCCAGACCCTAAAAAAGGCAGAAGCTGTTTTAATAAATGGCCATTTCTGCCTCACACCTCTGAAGTGTGCCTTCTCCTTTCTTGACCCAACATCAGAGCAGCAGATGTTGCCCAGTGTGGGGCAGGCTTAAGGACTTCTGGCATCCAGGGACTCTTTGGTCCCTCGGGATAAGCGCGAGGGGTCAGTGGACTCCTGGCTCTGGTGCTTTCCTCAGCTCAACTGGGGATTTTTTGCACCCATTCTTCCGAGACAGGGCAAAGAGGTGATCAGCTGAACAGTGATCTTCCTCCCTAAAATCCCCCCTCCCTACACTGAAATTAAAAGTTAAAATTCTAAAAATGGGAGCCCGGTTAACAAAAAACTAAGAGGACTAATACAGGTGCTTAAAAAGTTTCATCCAACAACATGTGCATCCTACAGATAAAGCCTTCATGAAATCACTAGCTAGATGGATTGAAAAACACCACCAAAATGTCTCTAAAAATTTAACATATGAAGACTGGGACAGGCTAGGGGCTTCTTTGTGAAGGGCAATATCTAAAGCAGACAAAGAAGCAGCCAAAGCACAATAGTTTGGAGGTTAATTCTGAAAGCAATCAGAGAGGAAATTATCAGAAAGGACAGGGAATAGCGGTCAATGCACAGTTTCGGTGTTGGGTCAAGATCAGTACAGAGATTTACCTGCATCACCAGATTTGGGAACACAAAATGGTGTCGGAGCCGCGTGTTACCCCTCTCTGCATCCCCCTGACCGCCATCTTGGGAGCGGTGGGCGCTGTGGGCCTCAAAATGGCTGCGGTTTGGACCTTGCTTTGCAAAATGGCTGCCCCAGCCAAGGTAATTCACCAAATGGCAGATTGACTCTGCCTCCTTCTGATGGCTGAGCTCCGCCTCCTTGCCAACCACGGGGAGTTGACATAATCCAAAATGGCAGCAGCCAGCAACATCCGGCCCAAGATGGCCGCGCCCATGAGCACCTCGCCAGCAGTTCCCTCCAGTTACAACTAATGTGAAAGCCAAACACCAACACTGGAATGCAACATGACAGGTGATGGGTGTCCCCTCGGAAACAGGCAGAGATGGCTAAGGATCTAGAATTTTTAAAGAATTTTCCTGATTTTTATGATAATGACAATCCATCAATATGGGAACCAGTCCCACATCCTGTACTAAAGATTGTTAAAAAGGCCGTAATCCAACTATTAACCCAGAGCTGCCAAGTCCACCACTAGACCATGTCCCTAAGCACCACATTGTCATGTTTTTTGAAACACTTCCAGGGATGGTGTTGCCACCATTTCTCTGTGCTTAGCCACTCTTGAAGTGAAAATCTCTTTCCCAACATCCAGTCTTTCTCCAGTTCTGATAATTTTGTAGTTCCAGTACCCCTTATATTATAAGGCATCTCTATTCTTGCAGCTGCAAAGATGCAAGGAAGGCTCATGCTCATCATCAATAGCTGATGAACACAACTAAGCCAGCTGCTGAGTTGTTTGCTTTAGCAGTTCTTCTTTTTCCCTGCCTGTGCTTAAACTTTATGGGGTTGCAACACTTTATATACCCTAAAACCAGTCACTTTCTTTTTAATGTTACTAAATGTTTAAAAACATGCTGATTGAATTTATAAAGGTTGTGTTTCCTAACCATGGAACAACTGACTTCTTTTAAATGAGGCAGAATTTTCATTTATGAGATCAGTCACAACTGTTCAATTCTGGCACATGACTTCAGGCACACAAATAATTCTTTAAAAACAGAGAGGTATATTTTATCTTGGATCTAGTTACAGGTACATGTTAGAACAGTCTGTGATTTTTTTCAAACATATGCCCATTCGTTGTGACATTCAGATCTGACTGCTGAAGGCAGCATTTTCCAGCCACCCCCTACTCTGAATTTATGAGCTAGCTGAACCAGGCTGCTGCTTGAACACCTGGGAGGGTGGACTCACAGCTTTCTGTAGCATTTTAATGTGGTCCAAGTGCAACAGAGAATACCTGAAACAGAATCCAAACCCTTGGATACTTAGAAAGTGCAAGTGTCTCACTGTATTGATCGCCAATATGAAATGTGGTCTGGCTCTCAAAGGGCTTTTGGAAGTGTTTTGAATATTGTTAATGTGATGTTAATGGAAAAACTTCCTAAAAGAACATCTGTTATAGCCACTTCATAGTACCCTTAAAATTTCTGGTACAATTACATTAGGCTGCTAAAAAACAATTCTGTATTAAATGTGCATTTTTGCCACTCCATGGGGAAAACCTTCAAGATAAATTTTGCTCCTCACTGAATGCTGCAGCAGTCCAGATGTTTATTCTCAGACAGATGTTGCTTTGCCCAACACCAGTCATCATCACTCCTGAGTTACTATTGTGTGTACACAACGTCTGTTCCTGGAACTGCAAAAGCTGCAAGTCAGTGACTTTTTTCTCTCACTTTTTGTCATTTTTGCCTCCTGCACAGTTCAAATAAGCAAATGGTTTCCTATTTAAGAAGCACGGTAGTTAAATTATTATATTTGTTTAAAAACTGCAGAATGGGACATCTTAGACAATAAATGCTCCTTATTGCATTTTATAAGACTTTTGACTTCCACAGCATAACTACACACTGTGCAACATAACTGTTCTCGTGGTTTAACCCCAGGACACACATGCACATGAATCCCTTCTCTTTAGTTCAAAATGCCACCTGGCTTCATCTGCTCTTTGTGAACTCTGGTATTGAAAAGGATCATGAAAACATCCAGATTGTATCTCATAGTCTCTCTCAGCTGCCTCTGGAAAGCTGAAGTACTTCTGTGTATTTAGTTGTTCCTAATGGGAAAGCTTACCTATACTTTTGCATTCCCCTTAAAATTTCATGTTTTCACATCTATTTGGCATAGAACTTCTGCTTGTTAATCAATGTTTTTTTATGTGAGGGTTGGACACACATGCTTTTATTTCTATTCTCTTTTTCTTAATTTCTCTGATGTTATTTTGCTTTTGGCTTGTGAGTAACCACAGGGTCATAGAAATAATAATTAAAACTCACAGACATTTTTTTACAAGTTCAAGGCCATCCTTGTGTATATGAAGAGGAGTTCTGAAGAGGACAACTCATATCCTGGTCTGATTTGCCCTCTTAAGGGGTTATTTTTTTCCACAGATACTAGTTGACAAGGATCAAAAATGAGCATTCCACTGGGTAGGTGCCTTGTATTATATAGGATGAATCTGAATCCAAGAAGTTTAGTCAGACTGATTTTTTTTGAAATTAATATGGTGTAATACTTAAGTGTAATGGCTTGTGACATACCTGCAGTCCCACAAAATGATATCGCAATCTCTTCTGGCTTTAAATTATGTGTATGTATGATTGCCACAGTAATTTTTAGACTATGTTTTCAAACCCTGCCTCTGAAAGTGTAGGCAGATATCTAAACCAGCTAGCATCAGTGAAAAGAGCAGTGTCTGAATCAGTGCCAGTCAAAACATGTACTGAATAGCCATTCTTGGATAACGAAGACTGTTTCTCAAAGGATAACTAAAGGGACTGAAAATACTATCAAGAAGATGACAGCCTCCACTGTCAAGTCAATACATGACTTGTGGGTGTCCTTGAAGGGGTATAAAATTTTCGTCAAAAAAAAAAATTACAGGAATGGTTTACAAATGTACTGTGCCAGCTGCTAGAAGGAAAACATTAAAGATAGAGGGAACTTACCAACATACGCTTCCATGCCAAGAAACAGTCTCCACACCTGTCTCATACTTCTCACATTAAAGATGCCCAGTGGTGTTGAGTTGTTGACATGAAAGGAATCAATTCTCAAGAACAAAAAACGTTCCCTCTAAGAAATATTTAAAGGCATGTTTGGTTTTCAGCTAAGTTTACATGTTTACATTGTCACATAATAGGAGGAGCAGCAGTGTTTGGAAAATATGAGAAATGCATATATTTCCTTTTTCTTATTAGACAGGCATAAGCGGAGCTTTAATGATTACATCTCATTAACAAAGAATATTTTCCTGTAATCTTTCAGTAAAAAGAAAAAATAATCCTTGAGGAACATTTGTATCCCAGTGATATATATCTCTTCGGCTTCTAATTCAGTTATCTATCAATTTTCCAGTCCTTAGAGTGACAAGTTCTTTATTTTTAGGGTGTCTTTAGTTCTTTTTTAAACTGTATTAGAAAGATTGCCTAAAAAATTTCTGTAAATAATAATTGTGAAAACTGTATTCTATAGAAAAAAGCATCTATTGATATAAAGAAACCATAAGAACAGAATAGTATAGTCTTTATGATCTCACCCAAAAAAAAAAAAAAACCCTCACATTTTTCAATCTGCTCTCATAATATGCTTGTTTTTAACTGTGGCTCAAGGTCTTTAAATACTTGAGTTAATGGATGGCTCCTTTCCTCAGATCATCTTTGGTATGCAGATCTTTTTGCATAAAAGTGAAGGGCTAACTGTCATACAAAAAAAGGAAAACAAAATAGATTTGGTTTTTCATAGAATACAACCAGTGCTGTGTAATGAAAGACTAACAACTTGATTAAAAAAAAATGTAAATATATTAGGAGAGTGAAAATGGTTGTTGTGTGGTGATACTTTTGGCAAGGACTTGAAATGATTGGTTCTGTACAAAACTGGTCAAAACAGCAAATGACAACTAAACCTCAAACACATGTATAAAGCATTAACAAATGAAAAAGAAAAAAAAAAGAAAAAAAAAAGTAAATAAGTAGGGTTTTTTTAAGAACCTTAAATTCCCAGAAATTAAAGAAGAGTGAATGTCCATTATGAATCAATAATATCCACTTGAGCTCCAGGAAACCTTCTAATAACAAATTTCAAGGAGTGGGCAGCTTGAGCATTGACTTGTTTAAATTTCCTGGTAGCCCCTGGTGCTTCAAGTATTTCAAATCTTCTAACACTCCGTTGAGCAGGGAAGAGTGCCTGATTCCCTCTTGGAAACCAATAGATTATCACTCTCTTAACCATTAGCATTAATTAATCCAGGCAATAAAACACTGCAAACATCTTAGTGGACCAGCTATCTCCTGGCATTCAACTACTAATTTACACTGAACAAGTATGGCTTGATTCCAAGTTTGAGCCACAAATTCTTGTCTTTTTTAAACATTGAGTGTCATTCATCATATTAGTTAAGCAGCCTTTTCTTATTTTTTTTTCTATCTATATGTATATGTGTACATAAACAAAGACAAAAAGCACAAAAATTCAAAGAGGGCTTTGGAATTGTGTTTTGACAATAGACAATTGGGGCTGTGATCGCCAACAAGCTGTTTAAGAGTTTTTAAAGTATTTTTCTTTGAGTAGCTTCTGACCAAATATTTTCTCATTAAGGATTGATCTGGCACAATTTTGGTTACCTTTTCCATTTCTTTTTTTTTTTTTTAAGTTCACTTACAGATCTACAATGTCTTTTACCTTTTCAAGAACTGGAGCTGTGAGATCACAGTTCACATCTAAAAATGGAATATCACATCAGCTCTAAATATGATGCAGAAATGATATTCATTTAGGGAAGAAATGGACCTACACGAGTGGGTCAAGAGGAGGGTCACAAAAATTTTCAGACACCTGGAGCACCTCTCCTGTGAGGAAAGAGCTGGGGTTGTTCAGCCTGAAGAAGAGAAGACTTCAGGTAGACCTTATTCCAGCCTTTCAGTATTTAAAGGCTTGGGGACAGGCTTTTTAATAAGCCCAATATCAGCAGGACAAGGAGTAATGCTTTTAGCTAGAAAAGGATAGATTCAGGCTAGATTTAAGGAAGTTTGTTACATTAAGGATAGAGAAACATCTGCAAGGTTGTCCAGAGAGCTCATAGGTGCCCCACCCCTGGAAACATTCAAGACCAGGTTGAATGGTGCTCTGAGCAATCTTGTCTAGTGGAAAGTGTTGAAGTAGGTGAGGTTTAAAGGTCCCTTCTAACACAAACCATTCTGTGATTCCTACAGAACTCAGTCTCTGAGTCTCTGTTTATTTGTCCATATGAACTACTTCATTGAAGTCAAGAGTCAGTAAAGACTGATGTCAAGCATTGTCATTCTTTATACAAGTAAGAGCTTAGGCGGGGCTCATTTTCTTAATACTGAGCATTTAAAAGTTTACCTCTGTAGGTTATTGTTGATTATGTCATCTTTTACTTTTGTTCTCTTCTTGTCCTACAGTTTATGATGTTGGCCACATTCTAGTGAATGTCTCTTTCTTTATCTCTCAGACATTAATAATGACCAAGGCACTACACTTCCTCTTGAATTCTGATTTGATTTCTTATTTTTCTCCCATGTTAATGAAATCAAAGGATATACTCAAAGGTATTACTTCATATAACTTGTAGTGTTCAGGAATTTACCTCTAAACTCTCTTTTCCTTCAGGCAGAGTTGAATGTTTACACACACCCTCTTACAATGTTCCCTTATCCATACTACCTAAAATATTCTTCAAAATTATTTTTAAGTGCTGGATCAAAACTCTGCCACTGACCATATCAGCAGTTTTACAGTGGGAACAATCACAGGTTAATGGTCATTCTTTTATCACTCTTTAATTTATCCAGAGTAACTCTTTCTGATGGCCGAATGTATGAAGCTACTATCTCAATACAGTTTTATTGACTTAGATAAAATCCTGTGGGTTCAGTGAGCACTTTTTGCACTAGAATTATGTTCAGTGACTGTATGTCAATACGTGTGTCACCTGGCTTTTTAAGTCAGAAACAGATCTTCATCTTGCAATTGTTCTCTTGGACTAGTAAAATAATGTAGTCAGCACAGGCACTGTCAGAATAGACTTCTTCAGGAACAATTGTAAGCTGTTTCCTTGTTTATTCTAGGTACTTATAGCTCATTGTTTAGAAGAAAAGTAAGATTACCATGTCCTTTACATAAAATAAGATTGTAAAAGCCAGTTTCATGGATACCAAAGGTTAAAAAGTAAGAAAGTAGTTAAATGAGCTTTCATGACCATATGAGCTGCATTTCTCTCTGGAGTTACCCAGACCTCTGCATTTCTCATTCAGATGCTTCATTAAAGTGCTTACAATTCACAGTGCATCTGTGACTGTCTGTCTTGTCCAAGCATGAGGGAAGTAAACAGATCAGGGGATCCTCACCAGGTTGTTGGAGTGCTTAAAAGTGCAACATCCTGATCCCTGGACCATCTTTACCATGTGATTTCCTCCTTAAAAGTTCACTAGGAGAATAGGGAAGCTCCTCACTCACAGACCCATCCAGTGTTGATCTTCAGTGTCAGAAGCTCTTGCTCCATGCATGGCATTGAATCACACAGAAAGACCCAGATATGTATTTTGTGTTTTGGTAACCTGTGTAGGGGGGATAGTCCTGATTATCAGTCTTTTGTGATCATGCAATCATGAAAGTTGGAAAAGACCTCTGAGATCATTAAGTACAACATTTGACCAAATATCACCATTCCCATGAAACCATTTTGCAAAGCGTCACATCTCTTTTTTTGAGCACTTCCAGGGATGGTGACCTCACCACTTCTCTGGGGAACTGTTTTCCAATCCTTAATCACCCTTTCAGTGAATAAATTTTTCTTAATATCTGACCTGAACCTCCCCTGGCACCACTTGAGGCCATTTCTCCTTGTCATATCACTAGTTGCCTAGGAAAGGAGACTGAACCCCACATGGCTACAGCCTCCTTTCAGGTAGTTGCAAAGATAGATAAAGTCTCTCCTGAGCCTCCTTTTATCTGACTAAACACCCCCAGGTCCCTCAGCCACTCCTCATAGAACTTATGCTCCAGACCCTCCACCAGTTTTATTGCCCGTCTCTGAACAGACACTATTCATATCAGAAAAATGAAAGCTGGATGATACAGCAGCTAACCTGCATTTTTTATTTGCCATTCTATTCCTGGTATTTTGCTATTTCAGCATTTCGAAGTCTGTCATGCAACTTGCTTTTCCTCTTTCCACCCTCCCCATCTTTGAGTAGTAAAGCACAGTGAGGAAAAGCTGCTTTGAAGACACTGTATTCTGTAGGTGATTAAAAAACTTTAATGTGTGCTGCATCTTCCCTGCTTTCTTTTTACTTGTCACAATTTGTGAATTTATCACTACTACCTGCAACTAAGGAGAGTCATCAAAGGCAAACAAATTACAAGTTGTTTTCTGCACCAGACGGGTTTCAAGTTTCCTGAGGGCTCTGAGTGTTTGTTTGTTCCCCAGAAAGAATTAGATAGTTAATTCCCCAGCATTTCTTGCTGGTCTTTTACATCAACTTCTTTGATAAATCATTTGGGACATCACATAATCAAGTGTTGCCATAAAACATTTATACAGATCTATAAACTAGATTACATTGTGTGGGAAATCATTAACCTCTGCTTGAATTGTGCTGTTTGTTCTAAAAAGGTGTAGATAAGAATGAGTACAGAACAGTAGCTTTCATATTTATCCTCTGGCTCAAGAGTTAAACCCACTCAAGAGCATCATCAGAGACCACATCTGGAAAGAAACACCTGGTGATTCCAAATTCCCTCTTGGTTTTGCTGGTGGTGAGGAAGGTTTAATTTTTCTCTGCCAAGCCTTTGTCTTTATCTGTGACAGTGGCAGAATGGTTCTGAATAATTAAAAAATTGTTCATTACTGTTTGGCAACTGCTTTACTATTCCCAGACCATCTTGCACTGGCATAGTCAGGTCATGTACTGAATAATTTTTTGCTTTACAGTATATGTTAAAGCTCATCTCACAGATGAGAATATTATTACTATAACCAAAAAGGAAATTAAACGATGTCTGGGAACAGTCCTAGGCACTACAATAAAACAATTTCTCCCGTTGCACTGTTAGAAGTATCTGTGACATAATGTTTGCCTGTGTCAGTTGGTGCTCTCTCAAGTAATTCTTGAGTCTGGATCAGGAACTAGAAAGAAAGAAAAAAAAAAAACAACAAACAAACAGAGGTCATTCCCACCAGTCTTTTATGCATCTGTGTTGTATTGGAAACTGAGAGGTGTTACTGGCTTAGGCACCCACTGTTCTCTGTTGGTTTGCCTCAGTGCCTCTGAATGGTGTCTGTGTATTTAAATTACCTCTGTAGGTAAAGTTGAATTTAGCACAAGCCCTGTGCGAACAGTGTCCTTGGGGCCAGTCCTCACAAGTCTGATAAGTAGAGCTCGGGTATCACCCTTCTCCATCAGCATAGACAAAGTGCAAAACTTGGGCATACCTTCCCAACCTCATAACAGATGCTGGCACAAAGCAAGGGAGCAAGCAGGGGTTAGATTCAATCCTATTTTACACCTGGTTTACAGCATTGTTTCTGGTGGAATGCTCTGCAAACTGTTTCTTCGAATTTATTTGAAAAATAATGCCTTCATCCTTTGTTTTTTCACTGCTATTGATAACTGTAACAATTTCTGGATCATACCGATGCAAAATCTTGACTGATGGAAAACTACAGTTGAATGGGTGTTATAAACGTCTAGTGCTCACTTGCAAAAATATTCTTCCAACATAACATGAAGTTTGCTCGAAACACAGACATGCCCTCTACCCCTCACAACTGTGACTTCAGTAAATCAAATAACAGCAAAATAAAAGCAGTTACACAGAAAAAAATCAATCAACCATCAAAACCACAATTCAAAGCAAGAGCAAAAATGGAAAACTCTCCCTTCTAAAACCTAAGAATTATTATCAAAGGGAAAAGCCATAGCAGCACCAAGAAGTCACAGAACTTTTCTATTATTCTTCCTTACTTGTGAAATATTACATGGTTTGGTTCTTTTTCAGATGCTGTAATGATGGGGAAAGGTATAATATCTTAAAGAAAGACTGATTATTGCTATGTTGAAACAAGCCATTAATATTTATGTTCTCCATGAATAATTTCATGTACTCATTTGAGAACTTTACAAACTTTCATCACCCAGGGGCAAAAAACAGCTGGCTCCCTTATTCAATAGACAGGAAATTGGGGGGAAGACTGTGTGCCATGATCTTTGTTTTAAGATTACAGTGGAAGAGGCTGTATCCCAGTTCTACATGCTGAAAGGCACTGGTTGAGCTTCTTGAAAGATAACATAATAACAGTGGAGCACAGCACCCCTTTTGATGTCAGATCTGCATGGAAATACAGGCCCATAGAAAATGAAATATGGTTTTGTTTATATAATAAAATATTTCATAGGTATGACATATGGGTAAGTGCAGAGCAAGGCTGACAATTTATATCCACATGTGGAATATAAAGATAGGATTGTACACTCATAACTGCAAACAACTGTTGCTGAAATTGTGTTTCCAAGTAGATTGGTTGTTTATCCCTATCCCTATGCAACTTACATTGGGAATACATCATTCTTTCTCCTGTAGCCAGTCCCTATGCAGCACATAACACAGAAAACTCTCTATATATCACCAAAAAAAACTTCTAAATATCACTTTTCCATGTATATTGCAATAGAGATCTGAAATTTAAATAAAAATCCTGTCAACTCTGTACTTGAATTATTATTTCTGGGCAAAAAAGGAAAAGGCAGAAGTCAGTTGTTTCTTCACAAATAATTCTTGAGCCCCTGTTGACAAAATGTCATTGGCACCGTTATCTGCTCCCCTGGATTTTGTGGAACTGAGACATGATTAATCTGAACACTCAGTTTATTTTTACTCTTGAGTAGTTTCATTTTTTTAAAGTAGGATTTTTTGTGTCTGTTTTTCTGATTTAATGATTATGGTGTGAGGTAGACCAGGTGGGAGTACTAAACATTGACACGAGACGATTTCAAAAGCACAGTCATTGATATCCTAGAGGAAATCCTGCCTTGCAAGAGGAAGAATAAGGTTTCTTCTGTCTAATTTCTGACTTATAACTGTGGCAATTATGTTAAAAGTTCAGTTGTTCTAGATTGTCCTTTTAGCCAGTGCACAGAAATGTCTTCTATTCTATTCAATTCAATTCTATTCTATTCTATTCTATTCTATTATTCTATTCTATTCTATTCTATTCTATTCTATTCTATTCTATTCTAATTCTATTCTATTCTATCCTATTAACATAAAGTCATCTATCAGTCAGTTATTCCCATTCCACAAAAGGATTATGCTTTTAATTTAGCAGCTCAGTTAAGTGTTCAGAGTGAGAGGAATCTGTCCCCCAAAATCCCTCAATGCTAAGCCTTAGCTGGATCTTGGGTTACTCATTTTGGTAAATCACACAGAACCACCTGGAAAGGCCTTCAAATATGTAAGAGGCCTCTGGAGACGGTTAACCTCATCCCTGGAATGGAAGAGCTCCATAATTTGTGAGCTTATTATGATTTTCCTGCTCCACTGATGTAGACTGTGCGGGCTGGAACATTTTCAGGGGATGGAAGAGAATGTTTGAGTACCATCTATACAGAATCATAGAATCATTTAGGTTGGAAGAGACCACTAAGATGATCAAATCTAACTGTTAATCCATCACTGTCGGGTCCACTACTAAACCGTGTGCTTCAAACACATCTTCTCTAGTGTGTCATGAAGGGTTATGGGTCTTCCCACCTGGAAGCTACTCTATCATTTCCAGTAGGATGCTGGCATTACTCTTTTCCTGGGATTTCTCAGTGGAAATTCATCCCCTAATGCTTGACTAGAATAACCTGTTCTTCCCTCTGCCAAAGTACCAGTTTTCTCAGTAATGGTGCTTTCATTATTATATCCCTTTTGTACACAGGTATTTGTTGTTCAGGGAGTACAGGAAGGAGTGGGTGAAAACCCATCCATCCAGTCTTTTAGGGGTGATTATATTGTCCACGAGGCATAATGCTCTTGCCATTTTCAGTTTTTCTCTAGTGTGGTGAGTTGTCAGCAGGGTACATAGTCACCTTTCTTCATAAATAAGTAGTGGCTTTGTATCAGACTCAGTCCAGCCACAGACCAGTAAAGCTCCAAATAGCACTGGAATGAAAGAACTGCATAAATGTGAGAAGCACATGTAATTTCTTCTGATTAGGATTCACTTTGACATTGTTTACACATCCTTAAACACAAACAGTCTATTATTTGATCAAACCTTACTCTCAAGCAGAGATCTCATTATAGTGGCTTTCAACAGCACAGTTCTGTTTTCAAGCTTTGAGAGGTGCAGCAGCTCTTCATTATTACCAAAATGGGAAGGGGGAAGAAATGGATGCTCATTTCTTTAATGGCTGTTGAGAGACAAGTTTCCCTTTCTTTGTCATGCCTGATCAAAGACAAATCCAGAAAGATGCCTCATATCCCATAGTGTTCTGGGAATCAGTGTGTGGTTTCAGATATTTTGGCTGGACCCCATGTTTCATGAATCTATGTCGGGATTCTCATTTGAATTAATGAAGAGGGAAGGCACCTGGCACTTTAGTGAGCCAGAGAAGTCTACAGTCACAAACATCGCTGGTGTTTCCCTGGAACTACCTGAATTTTATAATCAATCATGTATAAATCCCCTCCTCACAGACAAAATCTTTCCTTTCCACTCTTCCCCTTTTCACCATTCGTAATTCACCTTTGCAGATGAGATTGGGGTCTTTGGGAATAGAATCTCATTTGAATTCTGAAACTAACTTTTAAGACTAACTCAGTACGTCTAGTGAGACAACATCTGATCTGTCCAATCTCTAATCGATTTAACAGGGCTAAGGGCATGGCCAGGCAGGACTTAGGATCTTCCTCCTTATTTCCACAGAGCACTTCTGGGTATTTCACAAAGCTGCTAAAGTTCACGTTCCAGGACAAGGTAAAATGTCTTTGAGGCATCGAGTAACACACATTTAATGAAGATAGAAAGCCAATCACTTAACATCAGATGAGGAACAGCAATTTCCTTCAGTCTGGCACTTTGTGTATTGAACAAAATTGCATGAGAGCTTTGAGCACTAGGAGAGCTGTCAAGCGGCTGTTTGTCTGGGAGCTGGAGCAGTCCCCTTGGAAACAGCTTAAACCTTTTAAATGGAAGCATTACAAAATGTACATCTGTGTGTAATATATTGGCCATAGTCTCAACTGTCAAGGGCCAGGCTATGCAATGTTGATGTATATTTTTTTGCCTGATAGTCATTTTCATGCTTTCACATGTAAATACAACCTCCTTTAAGATTGCAGGGTACTTGACTGCTCAGTAAGAAGCATCATGCAAAAATGTTTGCCCTTAAAACTGGTTCAGGTGTGTTATCTGACCATAACATTTAACTCAAAATCTGTAATACTGCCTGGGCCTCTTTCTTGCAAATACATCTATATTTCTTGATGGATAAGGCAAAATGAGAAATTTGATGGTCACCACATTATGGTGAGAATTATAGATTTAGGGGGGAACATACTATTAAACATACCTGCTGCCATATGGCGTCACCTATATATAACATTAATCCAAATTCAGAAGTTTTTTTGTTATACCAGTCATCTGTGAATGTGAACTCTGAGGAAACTTGTTTCTTTTATTTATTTTATCATTTTTATAAAGCAATTAATTTACTCATTTAAATTTTTTCTGTGAAAATTGCTAACATAAAAGCCAGATAAAGGAATATATGGGTGGTACATATTATTAAATATATTCCTCAGGAACATACTGGGTCTGGTGTTCTCACACTGCTTAAAATGTGGGGCAGCTCTTCTGAAATCAGGTGAGTTTTAACAAGTAAAACTGCTTTAAGTGAGAGGAAAATCAAGCCTGTTTTTTCCTACTCCTCCCTGTCTCTCACTCTGAGATTTCCTTGATCCTCCCCCTGCTCATTTTGTCCTCCAAATCCTGTTTGCAACTGGTACTCCCAGCAGCCACTTTCTTTAATGAAAAGTAATGCTGAGCACTGAGCAGATTCCACTTCAGCTTTGACACTGGGAAGTGGATTTAAAGTATCTGACAGAGCTGTGAACTACAACTGATTGGGCATTTTGGCAGTTTAAAAGTATTGCTTTTCTTTTTTTTTCCTTTTGCCTTTGGCACCTCACTTTTTTCCTCCTCACTACTCCCATCTATTATTTTTAGTCCCCACATGCCTTATCCTTGATTCTGTCATCAGCTTGCCCCACAAGTTTTTCTTGGTCTTCAGCACTAAGAACCTCACCTTGCCCTACTCAGAATCCATTCCATCAAGCAGGTTTTTGGCCTAAATCTGTGCAACAAGATCACAAGAACAGCTTCAGCCTTCACTATATGGTTTAGTTGGTGTGGTGGTATTTGGTCAAAGATTGGACTTACTGACCTTGAAGGTCTTTTCCAACCTTAATGGTTCTATGATTCTATTTACAAATGAGAAAACTAGCTGAGAAGCATCTTAGTAAAGAGTGTTCAGTGAAGACCTAGTCTTCTGTTACAAGCATACAGGCACATTTTGTATTGATTTATATTGAACTCAGTGTGAAATAAAAAAGGAAAATGAAGTTTCTTAAAGAAAAATCCCTTCTATCTCTCTTCTCCCGGAATAACCATGGGAAATGAATGTAGGAAGATAACAGTTGTGATCTTCGTCATTAAATTTTGATTCCACTTCTGACTAAAAATCCAACCCTTATCTCAATCTCTAGCAAGGCTTTCCTGTGTTTTTTTCCTATGATCCTAGAGGAAGTGATGCTGAATTTGGGAGAAAACCCAAGAGAATTGGTCCAATAGTTCATAGGACAGAAGAGGTGTGCTGCTGTTTTCCAAGAAGTTTTGTGACAATGGGTGGAGTTGTGGTTGATGTTTCAAAAATATTACTCATTCCATGCCAGTGATCCATTACGATCAAAATAAATCCACAGCAGCAAAATAAACAAGTGTAAACAAGTCTACTGTAAGCAAGTGTTGGAGAAAATAGTAGTTATATGACAATTGAGCAGATTTTAGAAGTTCAATATTGGGGAAGGCTCCTACCCATGATTTAAAAGACAGCTACTAGCAAGGAGTGGGAGCTTATAGATCAGCAGAACAAACTATCAATTTTCAATAAAATATTAGGAGCAGTTTAATGTGATTAACCTCCTGGGAAGTGTGGTGAGCCAAGTTCAGAGGTGCACTTGGAACAAAATCCTGGCCCTAAGCCACACCTGGAAAGTATGGTTATTTGCTGAGTAGAAAGGAACCACATCTTGTTTTCATTCTTATCCCTCAATTTGTCCTCCAGCCTTTAATCTTCATAGAATCATAGCATAGTATGGGTTGAAAGGACTCTTAAAGATTATCTAGTTCCAACCTTCCTGCTCTGGGAAGGGACACCTTCCACAAGGCTAGGTTGTTCAAAGCCACATCCAACCTGGCCTTGAGCACTTCCATGGATGGAGCATTAACAGCTTCTCTGGGCTATGATCTTCAGTTAAGCTACTTTCCCTGCAAGTAATCTATTTGACTCAGTCTCTTCCAGGGATATACCCCACCCTCCTGAATAATGTTCAGACCAAGAGTTACTGTGTCATCATGGCTTTCTTCTCTTGCAGAAAGAGAGGGGAAAATACAATGCCATCAGGAGTAAAAATAAAAGGTGCAGCAATAAAACACAGAGGTTAGAGACTGAGCTGCTTCTTTCTAATTTTAGCCATCTACAGATTCATTATCTAGCTGGCTGTGGAGGTTTCAAACAACTTCGTGGAGAGACATCCTTTGGAAGTTATTAATCACAACCTCTCTTTCTCTGACTGAAGATGTCCCTGAGTCACAATGTCTGGTGTTCCAGGAGAATATTTGGCATATGTAGCTCATGATATGCTTGCCTTTTCTTGCATGGTTTTCCTAGAAGTCCATGTTGGTCACTGGAGTGGTTGAGTCACTGGTCCAACTCAGTACAGTCATTCCTACAGGAATAATCTGGACATCTTGTATCATTAATAGAAAGAAAGAAAGAAAAACATTTTCTGTAGGTGGTTCTCAGTGCTCAAGTATAGAAGCAACAGTGACTAACAGAGCAGGAACATCCATCTCTGAGAAAGTTATGTCTATTTCTGTCATGGAAAAGAGGTGTTAAGTGAAGGACTTGTTCAGATGTTGGATGATGGTAGCTGATGAAGGACTAGGGTAAAAGAGATGATGGATGAGTTTCTGAGAGTTGTGATCATTTCTCGTGTAGATTGTGAAGTCCTTTTAACATCAGGAGTTTTCCAGGGTTGTTAGTTTCCAAGTAAGTGGTTGGGTTCTTTTAGATCCTGCCACAATTAAATGCGAGGGAAAAAGTAATAATAGAAGGTGGTATAAGATGAAGCGTGTGTTACCAGAAAATACACTAGAAAATTCTTTACTATTTGCATTGTAGCAAATGGCAATAACATTACATTGTAGGGATGACAAACCCCAAACTGGAGTTAGCCCTTACTTCAATATTTAAGACTCTGTAAGAGACTCAAGAGAAAGTGAAATTACTAAGGTGAGCCAACCAAGGCTACAAAAGAAGTCAGTGGCAGAGCTGGGAAAATGTCTTCTGACTCCCAGGACACCACTTATGGCAGGAGAGCGTTGTGCTATCAACAAAGACCGTGATTTATTCTTTCTGTGTAGAAACATTTATTATTGAACAGCTGTTGTCAGTCCATTTAGTCTATTCCAAAAAAATCTGAAGAAAGGAAGTACCTATTCTTCCCTGATAAATGGTTTAAATTTTTATGGATATGACTAGCTTAGCTGTCTATAACATTTTTTCTTTTTTAATTTCACTCCATCACATTTAGTTCTCCACCTTCAGCAACACTAAATAATTCCTACAGGAACTACTGTTCAGTAATCTAATAAGACAGTAAAGTGTGCCTTGACATCCTAAACCAAGATAGTAAATATTTAATATGATGCACTCTATGAGAAGCAAAGTACAATTAAATGAAAAGTCAGATAAAATGAGCTTAAATGCAATAAATACCAGTTACTATTCAGTGCCGAGAAGTTGCATGTGTATTTAGTTCCTCTCAGTTAGCACTATTGGCTGCCTACATTTTGTGGATTTGGAATGGAAACAGACACCCACTTGCAAGCCTGCCTCATCATGTCTGTTAAAATAATTATTGATTTTATTGGCTTTATTGTTTGGCATCCCATTTTATTTCTTTTTCAGTGAGCTGCAAAAGTCTGTTTTGCTGGGTTAATTATTTCTTGTTTTTTCTTTCCTTTTTGGTTTGCCTGGGAAAAAAAAAAGTCATAGAAAAATTGTGTTATTGGAGAATTACTCATTTTTATAAAATAGATTTGGAAAATAGAATGCAGGTTTGACCCAATACTATTTTTAGCCTGCAAGGTGGAAGCATACAAACAGAAGTAAAAACTGTCCTTATGTTTTTATTTCTGTCTTGAACTGGATATAGTATTCTTTATTTATTGTCCCACACTTTTATGTTCTATTCACTAGATGCTGTGCTCCATCCCAAATGACCTATGCTTTGCCACCTCCTTTTGGGAAAATAGATAATTTTCTATCATCTCATCACCTAAAGGCTGAGAAACCATTGCTTGGAAGAGGAATTTTCTTGCTAATATACGGAGAAACAATGCCAGTTAAGATCCAAATGAATCCAAATTAAGGATGGTTTCAAAGCTTCCTAGAACCACTCATGGAGATTGCTACAGGGCTCTAGTCTTTAGTATTCAAGAATTTTCTCTAATCCTGACTATTAAAGATTAACTATCTTTAGATTTTGTACTTGAAAGAAAAATCTTGTCCAGAGATATATGTGTTTTTTAACCAGAAACTATAAATAATGGACATGCTCTACTGTCCAATAAAAGAATACAAGTAGAATCATAGAATTGTAGACAGTTTTGGGCTGAAAAGAACCTTAAAGATTGTCTCATTCCAACTCCCCTGCCATGAACAGGGACACCTTCTGCTAAACCTTCTCTGTCAACCTGGCCTTGAAGACTTCTAGGAATGGGGAAGTACATTAAGTACACTAATTAGTTTAATTATTCTAATTTTAAAAACACTGGAACATTCACATCTTTTATGTTTTATTCTGAAACACTCATTTGAAAACTGTTGCCTTCTTGTATCAGAAATTTAATCCAAATTGCATTTTTCTGTGGAGTTATATAGAATCATAGAATCTACTCAGTGTTTGAACACTTCCAGGAATGGTGACTCCACCACTTCCCTGGACAGAGGGTTCCTGGTATCTTATATATCACACTAGTTGTGTTGGAAGTTTCAGTCACACAAGACCACACACATTCTCCTATGCATATTCTTTCCACAGATCCAGCCTGGTTCTTAGTCCTGGGAGACATCACAGGTCTCAAATGGATTTAGATCCTTGAGAAAAAACCAAAGTCTGAAAAAACGTGTTCCTTTAATAAAATTTTTGTAAGGCAGACTGACTAGTCTGAACATGATCCAGCAGTGTGCTCAGGTGGCCAAAAAGGCCAGTGGCATCCTGGCCTGTACTAGCAATAATGTGGTTGGCAGGACCAGGGCACTGATTGTCCCCCTGTACTTGGCACAGGTGAGGCTGCACCTCAAATCTTGTGTTCAGTTTTGGTCCCCTCACAACAAGAAAGACATTGAGGTGCTGAAGCATGTCCAGAAAAGGGCAATAGATCTGAGGAAGAGAGTGGAACACAAGTTTGATGAAGAAAGGCTGACTGAGCTGGGGGTGTTTCACCTGGAGAAATAAAGGCTTGGTGGGACCTCATTTCTCTCTACAGCTAGGTAGAGGAGGTTATAGTGAGGTGGTTGACAGTCTCTTCTCCCAGGTAACGAGTGACAAGGATAAGAGGACCTTGGCAAGTGGCACCAGGGGAGCTTTAGGTTAGATATTAGGGAAAAAAACTTCACAGACTATCTACATTCTGTGGAGTCATCTTCCCTGGAAGTGTTTAAAAACCCTATGGCTATGGCACTTGGGAGACAGTTTTATAGTGAATGTGGCAGTGCTGCTGGGTTAAAACTTGGACTTGAGGACCTTGACAGTCTTTTCCAACCTTAATGATTCTATGGTTCTATTCTATGACTGTTCACACTGCCTAAAATAGACTGATTCGAGGATTCACTCTCACACAGAGTATTTTGAGCTATTAAAGTAGTTTATTAAAGTAAAAAAGACTTATTATTAAAGTAAAAAAGACTACTACAGAGTAGTCACTTCCACTAATAAAATCATTGTCCCTAAGATACTATCAGTAGTTCTACTGTTATTTAATTCAAAGAGATGTGCTGACCTGCATCTGGATGCTGTGCTCTGTCATTAAAGTTGCTTTGCAGTTATAATTAAATACACAAAATGGACATCACTGCTTTCACTTGGTTCTGTACCTTTCATGTTGAAGGTCAGTTTAGCGCAGACTCATACAACGGCTTCTGTCAGGGATTTTTTGCAAACATGACAAGATGTCTCACGGTCAGGAGATTCTTCTTTCTCAATGAGAGATGATTTGAAAGGGTAATTTTCCCGTGATTATCCCCACGTAAATACTTCCTCTTGAAATGATGCAGTCATTGATAGATATTCAACCCCTGCACTGCAGACTGGTGCCATGATTTCGAGCATAGTAAACAGTAACTTTGAGAAGGTATGCAGAGGAAAGGAGTTCTGCTTGCATCCATGTTGGAACTGCAAAGACAGCTATGCATTAAAAATTGTCACTGAAATCAGTAGGAACATGGTTTAAGAGGAGGTAATAAACCTGATGAATAAAGCACTGTTATTGCACAGCCACTGTTCAATTTAGCACCACATAGTATTTGTATCTATCAGCATAACTTCTACAAAAATATTTCAGGTGTTAAACAGATAGGCAGTTTACATTTTAAATATACTTTTTTGACACTAGTGACAAAAAAAAGGATCCTACTGGCTTGTAAAGCAACTTAATATGTTGGATTTGACTCATATTAAAAGTAAGGGAAATAGCAATGGATAACTGAAAACCCATGTATAAAAATGAGGGGGGGAAAAAAGAATTTAATATATACTCCAGTGAATTCCCTGGAGGATTAGCTAGAAAAATGTAATTAAGGTTTTGGATCTTTATGGAATGTTCCATGTTGTTAAACAAACAATAAAATTCATATCTATTCCTATAATAAAACTTAAAGAGATTTCTCTTGTTGAAATAAACTTAATGTAGGGTATCTTATGGGGGGCAAGTATCTTCATATTTGCTATGTTTAATGGGATTAAGGGACTGTGTCATGGCAGTGATTGAAGAGTCAGGTTATAATCACAATTTCACCTTCAACTCTTCAATTTGTAATAGATTAATGAAGTTGAAAATTTCTGGAACTGTTGGCTGCTGCAGTTATAGTTGTGGTAAACTATCTGATCTTTTCTTAATCAAGTGATGCAAGAAACACTGAGACTGTTATGTATGTATGATTGAGGGAAATATGTCCTATATAAAAGAGTTTTCAAGGCAGTAAATATGTGAGAGGGGTCGTTTATTTTTTGTATTGCCTTTTTTTTTTTTTTTTAATATTACCACAATACACTGACATCATGAAGAGGTTTATGTGTTTGTAATGCTACTGAGATACAATTGATAATGAATAGCAAAAAGTGGAATACTTCAGATTAAATTACAAAGGATGAAAGACATCAGTAGACATCTGTTGCAAACCTTGAAATGAAAGTGAATATAAATTCCTTAGACCAGTTATTAAAAAATTGGATAAAGGATATAGTACTTAGGACTACTTTAACTGCCTAGATCCTTTATGCTGGGTAAAACTCACTATTAAAAATGGATCATCAAAAATAATCTTAACTTACACAGATGAAAAAAAAGTATGATATGGAAGAGAAAAAAAAAAAAGAGAACTAAATCTGAAGAGGCTCTTACACTTTTACATTTTAGTAGTTAGAAAAAAAAAAAAAAGAGTAAATCATGAAGTCAGTCAAAGAAGATGTCTACAATGGTCTGCAGTTTTCTGTAGTTGTTTATATTATTACAGCTGGGTCTGCTGGACTCTCCCCACACCCATTGATTTGAAACAAACATTTCTGGGATGTAGCTTGTAAAACTTGGGTTTGCTGCTTATTTCAGGATGAGACTAGCTGTAACCTTAATGTGTCCACTTTTAAATTCCTTTGACTGTAGAAGAACTTATACTGGTTCAGGAGTGAGTGGTTTGGCTACACTGTAGATACCAAAAGTTGCATTTTTCTTTCTGGATAACATGCAAGGATAAGAGAGAGCTTCAGGACTGTCTTTTGGCACCTGTACAGTCAATCACACTGATAAAAAAAACAGTAACCCAGCAGTGAACAAGGGTGTAGCACCCAGTAAAATCAGGGCAACACATAAACAGATAAAAGGACGGAAATACTCTGGTCAAATCCTATCCAAATCTTAATAAAAATCTTCCAACTTTTGCCTCAAAATAACAAGCTATCTTTAATTACCAGGAAATAGTACAAGGAGAATGGGGCATGTCATAAATACATGGTTCAAGTAACAGAATGAGATTTGACCTAGAAAAATGTAGGCTTATAAATCTAAGAGGGAAATAATCTAAAACACAGTTATTAAGTCAGACAAAGATACCTGGAAAGCAGTAATGTCAAAGGAGACCTTGGGGTTTTAGCAGACAGCAAATGATATATGCATGCTGGAATGTTAGAGGATGACAAAAAGGGATGCTGTGATTTCAGTCTGTATGTGCAGACTCGTCATTCCTTTGTCCATTGGGAGGTGATTTTCTTGCTATACAACAATGATGAGATTGCACCTTGAATATAGTGATGGATGTTGACAAATTGAAGGGAATTCCAAGAACAGCAGCAAAAATCATTAAGGGGCTGATCAACCTGACTTGGTAGGAAACAGAAAGTCCTGCTCTCTGAGCATAATGGGAAAAGATTGTTTCTGTTATTTCAAGGTGACAAAGACAGGCATGATGGGATTATGTTAAACAAAAGAAAATTTGAGCTGCCAGGCAGGAATAAATTCCTGATGTGCTGTGACTCTAAGAGTTTTCTCAAGTTTATGGTGGAAGACATTTATGTTAGTAGAAGGGGACATCAGCAGCAAAAGTTAATCAGAACTTAATTTGTTTTGGCATTTGTACAAATGCCTTTTTAAATTAAAATCAAATTACATTAAATATAGTAATCTTTGATTTCAGATTATGCATTTTGTGCATCTGATGGCCTGAGCTATCCTGCGAGTGTCACTGGTTTATTGCTGGTTATATAACACATATAATGATGACCTTGTGTGAAGTTATTTTTCTGAACTTTTGTGGACAATAAACATTAACGTTAACATTTTGTGATTTTCTGCTACCTACTACTGGTGGTTCAACATAGAGGTTTTTGAATTGACTGTAGCCTTTTAGGTGATGGGATATATGCATGCACTTATTTATTCAGCAGAATAAGTTCATATTTATCATCCTATTGTATAGACTTTTTCACTAGTACCCTATTATATTGTTGATAATGTAGTGGTGATACAATCTTCCAAAAGAATATGTTTTAATATGCAAAATACTTTGTGAATACTAGAACTCATAATGCAGGTCAGGTTGAATGGGGCATTGAGCAATCTGATCTAGTGGAAGGTGTCCCTGCCCACAACAAGAGGGTTAGAACCAAATGATCTTTATGGTCCCTTCTAACCCAAACCATTCTAGGATTTAATGATTTCTCTAGACATCAAGATCAGGGTAGAAAAGATTGATTTAAACTGCTTTCCTGTATGGATCTTTCAGACACCAAAACTCCATAAATGTTTGAGAAATGTAGTTAATGTGCCGGAGATGGATATGGTAAGAAGGTGGTTTGAACAAGCTTCTGAGCATTTATTAAACAAAACAGCTTCAATGTTAAAAATTGGAAGAAAGCGGGTAGCTATTTGTCATGAGAAGAAATTATCATCTCTGTCACTTGCACTGAGCTCAAATACCTTTCTAATGCAGAATATATCTCTAATTGTGTAGGGCTGTATAGCATACACTACTTAAAGACTACTTGCTGAAAGGTTTCACCAAAAAAAAATAGCAGTAGTCAATTAACAACAGAAAATTCTAAATAATTGAATCACTTCTAAACCCTGTTTGGGTAGGATGCTTCATTGGATACTCCATAGAAAAGAGGAGATTGCAGTGGGAAGAGTATGGATTAGCAAGCCTTTTCTAGCCATTATTTCAATTATCTTGTGATGAGACTTTCACCACATTTTATTCACATTGGACTTCCTTCACAACTAGAGTGTATGGCAAATAGTACAGGAATCTCATTTATTTTGCTATTTAGCCATGAAAAATTAATGACAACTTAGAATTAGTTGACAGGAAATAGAACCTTAATACTATTAGAACCTTAAACTATGAAAGATTAATTTGTCTTTTTATCTCATAATCTGCTTTAATATTTATGGATGGTGATAGTTAATATTATATATATTAATATATATAATATTAATATAGTTAATATTTTCTCATTTTCTTATTTTCACTGCCTCCCTCCTTCCCATTGTCAACTGAATCTGTTTCTTAAGGAATAAATAAACACTTTTCTGTAGGCATTTCTCAAATGTCTGTTTGATAGGATCATGCCACACCATTAAATTTTAGGTGTGAAGAAATTCCTTTATCCCACTGCCATATGCAAAGTTGGAATCAGATGGGATGTAGAAGTAAAGGAGGCAAAGGATGAGGATCTGCCCCATTATTGCTCTCCAGTCACAAAAGCAATAACTGTGGCACACTGCATGGTGCTCTAAAAATGCTCTAAAATGCTTGCCAGACTCCTACACTTTTGTAGTAAATCTGCTCCTTTACAAAGAGATCTCATAATGAAAGGATTTTGAGCTGAGTTCATTAAGTTCTATCAGTCCTCATGCAAATCTGGTCTGTAGTTTCCAGTGTACTGTCATTGTTTACTGGAGGATTTGCTGTAAATGTTGTTTCTCATATTCATTACCTTACATTTTAACTGAAAATCTTTCACTTATCCTAAGAGAGGGAACAAGAAGTTGTGCATAGAATGTGCAAAGGGGCTATGCAGCCAAGCTGACTAGGACAAATTTAGTGGACTTCTTTCATTAGCTGCGAAGGTCATATCCCATTGACTTCTGTGGCACTGCACCAACATAATTCAAAGCACAATTTGTTCCAGTAAAGTTGGACTTGATCTCCTGTTGCAGTTGTTCTGGCATTTAAACCATTTAGTAGTGTGACACGAGTGTCAAAGTTTTTCTGTTGTCATTGGTTGTCACTTAAGATTCTTTGTGCATTTACTTTCTGGTTCATAAATGACTATTCAAGGATTGCAACAGGGAAAAGGCTCTTTGATTTCATTCATTGGATCATTGCTTGATTCTGTGTCATGTTAATTTCTAAAGGAACGTGGTCACATATTCTACATCTGAAAATATTTAACTTAAAAAAATTCCCCCATTTTATAATTTGAAAGGTATTTTGTACTCAATGATCTTGGAGCTCTTTTCCAACATAAATGATTCTATAAATCTACATCTTGGATTGCTAGGCTCTGTCTGGATGTTCTGGTTCTATTTAACTCAAAAATTACATTTCACATGTAAGATGAACACCATCAGGTGGAATACAGAAGCAACATGGCTTTTCAAAAGTTTGGCCCAGTTTATTTAATTTTAGGTAATTCAGTCTGAACTAATCTCCCATGGCTTGTCCCACAAAAAGTGGGAAGATAGTTCTTTAACCCAGAAAATGCCAGTTTATGCAGTTGGTGAGTACATACGACAAGGGCAGTTTGGTGCTCTGGTCTCCTGTGTCCCAGGGCATATCTCTGTCCCATGCCTGTTTACTGTAGAACTCTAGGAATGCCAGTACCTTGTATACTCATATTGAAATGCTATATAGGATCCTAACATTAATTGAAAAACTAATTAATACATTTTTTTAAGAGACACAAAATAATCTGAATTGTCTTTTCTAGTCACTGCCAAAGAACTATAAGGTTTTGAAGCACACTAAGTAGTCTAAAAAAATGCAGCAACAGTGAGTTCAAAACACTTTGTTGTTATCCAGTGCCAGAAAAACTGTGCTGCCCATTATATTCAGATACAGGCAGATTCAATTTTTGTAGCTGATCCAGTACTGCATGGTTCTGTCCCCTGGTTGAGGAGATAGACCCGATCCCTTGGGTTTTTTTTAATTTTTTGGTGGTTTTCTGGTGGTTTTTGGGGAGGTTTTTTGGGGGGGGTTGTATGTTTGTTTGTTTGTTTTTGTTTTTTGGTTTTGTTTTGTTGTTATTGTAACATTAACCTCCAGGAGGTTTTGTTTTATTGTTGGCCTGTTCACCAGATGACTGTTTTCAAGTGGAAGGAGAGGTAAATCTGACAAAAAAGCAATAATTCATACAGAAAATGACAGCGATAAAGAAGTGCTGCAGTGGTGGAAAGATTTCCACGGCAGAAATGTGCAGCCTAGCTCACCTGCTGAAAGTTCATTGTCTACAATGTGCCTCCTCCAGACTTGGTTTTGGCCCAATGCATTTTTTTAAGCATAGCTTGGTTATTTCAGAGTTCTCACATATAGGTAACATTGACCCAAATATCAACAACTGTTATGTAAATCAAATTGTAATAACTTATTACCCAAGTGCTGTAATATGAATGTACTCCCTGGTGAATTGCATTGTGTATTGCTTGTTTTCATGAGCTGATCTTTTGGCAAAGTTACAGAAAAATGAGAAGTGTACTTCCATAACAAGGACCAAGGACTTACAAAACCTTGTTTTTCCCTGTCAGGCTGCTCATTCTAAAGAAAGAGTTAAAGGACCGTAATTCTTCCATGAAACCAAGTAACTACCTTTTAATAAGCATCATTAAGTCTTTAGATTGAAATAAGTGGCTATCTACCCTTTTATCCCATATTATATTGCCCAAATTCCTCTTTACCATCCTTGCTGTGGTTAGATGAAAGCCCCCTGTTTTCATATCGATCACTAAAAGCACTTTCCCTTGTACCAGTTCATTGCATCACTTCTAAATGCAGTTCATCTGATCTCTTTTACTTTGACTGCTCATTCAGGGCTACAAAAACTGTACTTTCATGCAGGTCTTGGGACCAAATGATCATGTTTCTTACCTCATTTCAGGGGATAACATTAGGATCTTTGTTTAGGTGGGATTCAGAATGAAAATAAAGCTCACTTTGCTTTCCCATGCTTGCCCACACACGTGCACACCCATATGTATATACATCACTCTTTCTCCACACGGGTTATTTGAAGCCAGAACAGTAGACATCTGTGTATGTTTGTGCTTATTTCTTTTCAGTAACACACTTTCCAAATGCTAGATGCTGGGGAAGTGTAACTGCTCTGAAATGTAACTCTGTGTTCAATCTGAGGTCTGCAGGGCTGTGGATTGAGTGGTTCTCAGTTTTTCACAGGCAAAGAAAATGTTGCTCTTTGACAAAGAAATTATTCAAGCAATAAAATTATTGGCTTAGGGGCTATGACAAATTTACTTGTAAACAGCTCTTAGTTTAAGTCTCACTGTTTCCCTTCAGTCACTTGTGTGTGGCTGTAGATCTTTTTTCCACTTACAATTTTTGTATGCATGGAATTTTACAAGCATGCCACTCAATGGAGTGCTTCCATGATGTGTTTTCTCTCGTCTTTTATCCCTGCCAGACCTGCACAAAAAAATTCATATTCTAGCTTGAAGGAAAACTATCCACTATGATAAGAACCAACCTCACATGCCAGACAGATTGGAAAATCAGACTAACATTTTAGCAGAGTGTTCCTGCACTAAATTGAAGTGACAGGCATAGACCCACACAACAGGCTGGACTTTATGAACGCACGTCAGCAGGGTATCTGCTGTGTTCAAAGCAAAGTGGGAAAAAAAAACAACAAAACCAAAAAAGAAAAAAAAACCAACAACAAAACAAAACAAAAACTAGAAAAATTTTTTCTTAAATAATATGACCTTTCCATAGTCCAAGTCTGAACAGTCTTAGGCAGTGATTGTCCCTATATTGTTTAAATTAATGCTCCCCACTTTAATGTTCTTCAGCTTCATTTTATGATGACACAGGCAGCATTTTATTTCCTCTGCTCCTTGTGGGCAAGTGAATTTTTGTGTGTGTCTGATGCCTTGGATTACATTGTCAGTAAATGAGAAGGCTAACTCCTGGCCAGGCTTCACCCTCTCTTCCCTTAAGATTTAATTGATTGGTTTCATCATATGCAGCTTAACCTTATGCAAGAGCATGAAATAGCATATGGTTTTCATCCTAGAAAGATAATTAACCCCCAGATGATTTCAGTCAAATGGGTAGGAAAAAAAAATATAGTGGGGTTGTTTTTGGAAGGGACAAGAAAAGGAGGAAGCAGGGAAATGATGTCACCTCTGGTAGCTTTTTGAACTTTGAGCCCTGAGATCTCAGTTTTGATGAATGCACTCAATCCACTCATTATGGGAAAACTGAAGCAGGTCTCAGGGTCTCCTGATCATGAAATCAATGCCCTACGGCTTCAATGTGCGCAGTGCTTCCTACACCAGCAAGCCCAGATGCTTATTCAGCAAAGAGCTCTTGTTGTTGGCCTGATCATAGAAGCACCATCTCTCCCAAACAATGTTTGCATTTAGAGAGATCATATTGTTCCTGGCTTCATTTCCTTCCTCTAAGGAGACTTACTCCATGGTATTCTGTTGGACCTTCACTATAAATTGTTTCAGCTGGTCTCCTATTCCCCACTGGCAAGTTATAAACTAGTTTTTATGTTTGTTCCCTCTACTTTATGCTTTTCTTTCTGTGACATTGCATCCGTGCTACACTGGCTGACATATGATAGGAGAAGGGCTGTTACATTTGTACATCAAATCCTATATCCACAGTTTGCCCTACACAGTCAAAACATATTTGTAGGCTTTGCATCTGATAAAGGTCATCTTCTGAAACACAGAGGTGCAGAAGAATCTTCCTGAGTCTGAAGACAGATTAGCTGCAGTGATCTTTATTATGGTTCATTTCTTTTGCAGAAGAAAGAGGCTCCACACATTCTGCACAGGTTCACCACTGCTTACCAAGAACTGTGAATCATGTAGGTGCAGCATGGGAAATTTTGAGCAGGAGCTGGGAGAGGATAATTTTCAAAGAAGAGTTAAGAAAATGAAATAATGTTGTGAAACAAAGACCTGAATGCTTCCTCCTCAGTCTGCTTGAGGAAGGAAAGTTGCAGAAAAAAACACTTTTCTTTGACAAGTTCAGATGGGAGACAGAACTCCAAGAATGTCACTTGCCTACTAGAGGTAGGATGACATGAAATATGAAGCTGTCAAGCAGAGGACCAAACTGATCTAAATCTGACAAATATAACATATTGAGCTCAACAATCTTGACTCCCTTCTCCACAGTCCCATCAGCCAGGGTTACAACTCAAGTGTTTTTGCAGCACTGAATCATCAATAGTCACCTGTGTCCTATAAAATGGTCCCCACCAAATGCTGTGTGGTGGTAGATGCTGTGGTCCTGGAGATCGATGCTGAAAGGAGACCTGCTCGGTAGCATATATCCTTCTCTTTTAGCTGCCACCTTATTCAACATCATGCATTCTCATTGCTTCCACTTATTCTTACTGACTGTCCTGCTTTGACTCCTGGAAGGGACAATTTTGGATGGGGTCTACCCTCTTGCTCTCAAAAAGTCACAGGAGCAGGGTGGTAGATGCCGTCTTACAACAGGCCTTAGATATTTTGGTAAGAGCATTCCATACCCTTTTGACAGATTTATTTCCATCTTGGAGACTAAGCACTTTTGAATCAGTGAATCCTGGCAAACATTCTGAGCACCTGCCTTGGTTCTGGCTGAATGCTGAGCAGTGCTACGGTTGGGCTGTTGCAGAGTGTCTTTCAGGCTCTGAAGTTTTGGATCTGTTGAGATGGTTCTCCTGCAGCTCCATGAGATGCTCCTTTTGTCACCAACCATCTGCCAGATCCTTTGGCTATGCAGGTATAAAGCACGCATGCCAGCCTGACATAGTGTCAGCACTGAAAATTCCCCAGTACTGTGTGTAAACAAAATGTTCCATTCCAAGAATGGAGGAAATATTGTCATTCTGAGAAAAAAAGTACCTAGTCCCCTTGGGGAGAAAGAAAAACCAATTCTGCTTTTTGTCAAGATCAAAAGGTGACAAAAAGAGTGGGGAAATGTCATTTATGATAGGATCAAAACATGATTAGTCAACAAGATATAAGAAGGGGTTTTGATAACATCAAAATCTGTGTGTAGCAAGTGCAACCATGGTAGCAACAGGTGATCAATTAGTAAGTGTGTTGGCAAGATGGACTCTATCCAGATGGTCCTTTTAGAGTCCCATGAAATAATACTGAAGTATTGGTTTTGAGATCTTCCTTCCATTAAATGGGTCATAGAACCATCTATTAGCAACTCAATTAAACGGAGGTGAAAGCTACCACTGAAAGAAACACCTTGTTTCTATTACTTGTATTGAGTGGTCAATATTTCAGTAAAATTATCAGTGTTTTACTTTCTTCATTCTGATGCAGAGCTATTAGACTGTGTCGCTGCTTCTGGACTAGCCATGGTGACAAAGATGACACACAAAATCATTACTCCAGTGTGCCTGAAATTATACACAATATTTGCATAGCAACTGTGTCCCATAGGGTCAAATAGTTCCTGTTTTGTAGACAAGTTCATTTAACTGCAAGGAAATCTACAGGTCCAGTATTAAACAATGCCTACTGGTTACTTTTTCACATGTTTGGTGAGTATGCAAGAAAATTGGCGTAGAGAGCTTGTAAGGAGAGTCCTCTTGGTGTGGTGAAACAGCTGGAAACAGTGTCCAGTTATGAATATTTTGGCTTCTGTGTGGGTACATGGAAGAGCCAGGGATAGAAATTTGGGAATCCACTTGGGTAACTTCATCTTATGGACTCAGAACTACAGAATATCACAGAGTCTGGAAGGGATCTTGGAAACTGTCTAGTCCAACACATTGCTCAAAGCAGGATCAGCTACAAGATCCTGGAGTTGTATCCAGTCAGGATTGCCAAGGATGGAGACACCGCAGCCTTCCTGTCAACCTGTCCTAATGTCCAACCACCCTCACCCAGTCCACAAACTTTACAGGATTCATGTCTCTCCATTTCTCTGTTGCAGACTCTTTTATGCAGAAGACCTATTTGTGTAGAATAGCAACCTTTAGTCAGTAGACCAAAAAGCTTTCTTTGCAAGGCAATGGCATTCTTAGTCAGGGACGTGTTCATGAATAATTGAGCTTTCTTAGATAAAGCAGGGTGACCCTTGGCCTCAGTATTATTTATCGTATTTAATAAAGGATGTTCTGGGGGTACATTCAGGATCAAGAAGAGTTTTGTTAATGCTGAAGGACGGTACTGGCATTGTAGCCAATTAATGTGCCTGTTCCTACTGATGATAAATGGATCTGTCGTCTGTTCATCTGGTATTGTGCCTCCAGCCTTACATAACCATTTGTGGATATACCCAAGGGTTTTGATAGTTAACATTTCAGCTTTTACAGGTCATCACAATTTTTCAAGAAAGATATATTTGGTAAATAGTGGTCTGCAGCAGAAAACTGGAGGTGAAAAGAAAACTGTATGAAGGGCCTGTATAGGGACATTAAGTATAAGGTCTGTAAAAACAGGACAAAACCTGTCTAAGGAAGAATCTTTTTGGTTATATTTCAACCAAAGTTCAGGGATAGGAGAAAATCAAAATGGGAGATAAGAAAACATGTCAAAGGAATGCCAGTGAACCCAGCCTAGCTTAGCCTTCATGGGTTAATAGCTCATTTGAAACTGCTGTTTTCAGTGGCTCTGAAATTGCAGGAAGTGGTCTGAAGCCAGGAGGGAATAATGACTCCAGGAGACATAATTTCTAGGGAGGAACTGAGGTCCTGCAGTTCTGCTTTGGAGGAAACACAAGCCACAGAATGAAATTCCTTGCAGTTCAAGGTTAGCAGAGAAGCTGATGTCTGGAAGAGAGAAATCTGAGGAGGGAAGCAGAAAATATGAAACAATCTCCATGTGTCTGTGTGTATGCAATGTTGTGCCACATGGCCAATGCGTTTTGTCCTTCAGCCAAGAATCTGAGATGAAAATCCCTGTTGCAAGGTCCTTGCAAGATACACTGCAGCTCTCCCATCCAGGGTAATTCACGTTCATTAGTAGTTTCATGTTGATTCAACATGGAAATGTTGGGATCTGGATTTTGAAATGGTGTAATGGTTACTGTCCTCAGATAGATAATGGACAGTCAGAAGAGGAAGGGAGGTAGGGAAGGAGGGAGAGACTCTGCTCATCTTGACATTACCACTGACGAGACGATATGACAGTGATGGCTATGCAGAACTTGCACCACTCTTATTGCTGTTTCTGATGGTTTTCTATCAATAGACTCATATCTGATAATTATGGACAAAGAAAAAAGCACACCATTATAATCTGATCCCATTGAATTGGCAAAGGCACAAAAGTTAGCTCCAGCCTAAATTTAATCAGTGAGTTTCCCTGGAGCCAGTGAGGAGAGGCACCTTCAGAGGGCAATTCAGAGAAGGAATCTGACTGCAAAGGCAGCATTAACTTTTATGACTGATCTTCCTTTGCCAAGAGTCAATGGGATCAATTCATAGATGAGTGGAGAAGACTTATAATGGCTAAGAAGCAGTCCCAGTATCAATAAAACTACCACAGTGTGTTCTCTGTATCACAAAGCTGCCATATGTCTCCACTTATGGGGATTGGGCATGGGAACTGTGGAGGGAATTGCTTTCCTGGGAAGGTTAATGTAACAAAAAGTGAGCTGCTCTGCAGCCCTAAATCTCCCTAAAGCCCACAGTCTCAGCCCTACTATGCTTCATTGTGGAGTCTTTAAACACCTCAGCTAGAGACAGAGAAAGTGATTTAAAAAGAAAACACAACTTTGGCTCCTTTAGCTGGATTTTTTGAGAAGTAAGGTTCCTCTAGGATTAAACTTATTAAATTTTTCTAATTTTGTTTGTATTTTGCTACAAAGTCCAAGTGCTGTTGAGTAGACACCCAAAATTAATGCCCAACTCTAGAGTATTTAGTAACTCACAATAAAGGTATTTAGAATTGTTTTAGTTTTAAATACTAGAACATTCTTGTTCTTTTTATTTTCATCCAAATACAGAACTCCTATTTCCAATTTAGTAACAAAATCTGATTATCTTGCTCTTATTTTTAATAATAATCTAACTTACAGTACTCTAGAAACTGCAACTTCAAGAAGAAAACACAAGTGAATGCTTATAGTATGAAAAACACTTATTTAATACCTTGGAGGCTTGGGGGCTTTGTTTGGGGAGTTTTTTTGTCATCAATAGGTATCCAATAACAATTTTCTTTATTTTAATTATGTCTGGAATATACTGCTCATTGTAAACAAAACGTAGTTATTTAACATGCTCAGGGATTTTAGCTCAGGGATTCTAATCAGTCTAATGGGCTAGGACACATTCTATATTTCCATTCATTTGCTTATACAAGTTTGTCAGGACTCCCCAGACACTTTTGAATAATCTCAACTTTTCTTTGTGTTGTGATTTTTATTTTCCTTATTGAAATAATATTATAATTACATTTATGGAGCTCTTGGTGGAGAAAATATATACTGTTTCTGATAGTTGCTTCAAGATTGTAAATCAACATAGCACCACTTGATTCAGCAAAGCTACTATTTACCCCAGCTGAACATCTCCTCCTTCAGTTCTAATAGTGACTCAGTTAAAAACAGGAGTTTTACATTTAAACATCTTTTTCCTGAAGTGACAGTAGGTGGGCCAACTTGTAACATGATCAACATTTACAACATTATCTCTACTGGAATCCACTTATGACAGCCCCTAACAATCAAAACATAATGGCTTTTTGGTATTCCCATTGCTTTAATTTTTACAAAAAGGCAATATTAATTAACGAATAAAAAATGTGATCCCTGATACAGCATGCATGCATGTGCATCAGTAGCATACAGTACAAAAATGTTAGTATCTTGTTATGCAACCCATTGCCTGAAGCAGTACTTGTGGAAGGGGCTGGTATGCTGACCTTACACATGGAGAGTAGCAGTAGTGAGGTGGAGGATCACAAAGTCCTATTGTCAATGCTTAACTTGTGATTTAGTGTGCTAATTAGTTTTATGATAAACTTAGAGATGTTTTAGATGCCCAGAGCCATTTTAGATGCCCTAACTTATTTATTAGACTGGTAGAGAAGATGCAGATTTGCAGTAAACCCATGTCTTTCTGGACAGCTGATGAAGGACAATCAGAATAACTAGGGCATCTTTAAAGGCACTGGGCAGTTTTATGTGGATGGCTGAGCTGGGTTGCATCTTACATCTGCAGTCAAAAATTTTCAAGCTATTTTTTGATAACACTGAGGGGCATGCTAATTGTGACCTATCAGAAACTGTTGGCCTTTAGCAAGATCATACTGGATCATTTTTACCGCTGTGCCACATATTATACCAGTGAGTGTTAGTACTAAACTGAGTGACATTACCCAATATGTCTCACGGTAAACTTATATATAGATTTAAATGCCTCTAAAATTGAGAGTTGTCTTCAAGTCCCCATTAAATATAGAGCTGCTAAAAAATAAAAGCTCAGGTCATTATTAATTTAGAGTGTCTGAACAATATGCAGTATGGGAAGGAGATGGTAATTTTGCAGATGCACATTGAAAAAATTGGACTTACCCAGGTGTCAGACACAGGAGTACCTCTTCTAAAAGTCTTCAAAAAAGTCAATATAAGTCTGTAAAAGTGACAATATTATAGTGTTATATTTTAAAAAAGTAAATATGCTTTATTATCACCATTAAAGGTGAAATATAAGGGGGAAAAAAAATCAGAGTTAGAAGTTTGTCTCATAAAAACTATTTTCTCTTTCTGCAGTTTTAAATATGTATGTATACTAATTTAGGTCCAGTTTCATTCCATTCAGATTGAAGCATCTCATATTCAATGTACTCCTTGTCTAGAATTTGAGGCCAGATCTGGTGTGTGAAGTCACTAATGGATGGTATGTCCTGTATATCTTGAGTAGGAACAAGCCTGGAACATGCTTCTGCTCCTGGGAAAAACAAAGCATGGGAAGGCAGCATGGGCATGGCTGTCCTGTAGATATGAAGGTGAATATCCACTTGTCATGTCAACACAGATATAAAGACAGGTACCAGTTACTGTCTGATGTGATGGGAGCCCACATTCTGATGTAGGTACTCTGGTAGAGAGAGGGAATATGGGTCTTGGAACTTAAGCGGGATCCTACATGTACAATCCTGACAGATGCCATGCAAAAAACCTTTACAAATCTGTGCCAGTCCTGTCTGACACTCAACACCTGGCTCCTTTTCTGTAGTGAGAATGGCTGGACCATTGCAGTGGCGCACTGATTTTTGTGGATGGTGAAAAAAAAAAAGGGGATTGAGAAGAGACCACACGAGTTATTCTGGCACATGAATTGAGTGCTTTCTATTCTTAGACAGATGAGGATCTGAAATATGTAAGTACACTATCACTGCTTTTTAGATTTATTTGTAAAGATGAGACAAAGAAGTAAAACACTTAATCTTATCATGGGTGTGGTATTTAAGCATTTACAGTTCTCTTCTGATGTGTGTTAATATTTAAGAGGAGTTGATAAATCAAGCTTTTCCTCATGATATTTTAAGTGCCATTATTTTTCTCCATCATTGTTTTTCTTTAAAGAAATGAAAAGAGCAAAACTGATGAAATTATATTTGTAGTGTCATTTTAAATTTATCATCTAATAAATAGTGATCACTTGGAAAATCCATATTTTTTCTGTATTGTTAACAAGAGGTTTAACCAAAGTGATTGAATCAAGATGAGAAATTATCCCAGGTTCCTGAAGCTTGAATAAATGATACTGTCAATGTTAATGTGCTGGTCTAGAAGTTCATTTGAAGCATAGGAATAACCTAAATATAATTTCATGGCAGCACTTACACTACTATCACAATTTATTCCCTAGTATACAACCTCCATTCCCTGTGTTTTACCAGCATTTTCAACTCACCAAATACCTACCAACACTCAGCTTCTTACTCTTTCACACCCACGATAAGCTCTTTTTTTTTCACAACAAATAAACTGTATATTGACATACAATTTTATCATGACTGCCACCAATACTTTTGCTGAATGAGAGTAACCACCTCTGATTTTACAATATCATGTGGATCTCCTACTTCTCATCTAATGATACTTCATAAGATCTCTTTTAGAACTGTATTATCCCCCATAAAACAGTGGGGGTTTAGCAATTAATAAATAGAACTTTTCTGCTACAGAATGCTGTACCTCACTTTTACAAATGAGTGTCCATCCAATAGTATTTCAAAGAGAACAAAAGAAAACGAATAAAAATTTGAAGTGTTCTTATAGTGCTACATCCACTGAAACTTTAACTAGCCATAGATAAAGATTTAGAAACACGATTGAGTTTATTTTTGCGTCTTGAGACCTGTAACACTGTACTTCAAAGCACAGAAACAAATCAACAAGATCTGTAGTGACTTGACTTGTAAGAACGAAGCTAAGAGTCCTATGACATTTCTGGTTTCGAAATCCATTTCAAGAGAATGTCTTTACTCAGATAGGGTTCGGAGAATAGCTTTATGTTTCAAGAATGTACTGATTCTCCATTGGTTTTAAGCAATAAGCATATGCTTGTTTTCTTCCCTTGGTCCAGGCTATAAAATATGTTTCACATTACTGTATTTATATAGTAATGAGACTAGCCTGAATTCTTGCAGCTTTGGGCAAATGCTTAAAAATACACATTGTACCAGTGACAAGCAGATTGTTCTTGATATGTCTTTATTAAAATAAATTCATTTTAAGGAATATTTAGATTTCTTACTGTAGCTGATTTATTTGATAGTGATGGGTATAACAATTGTGTCATTATATGAAGGCTTTTTTTCTTTTTGAGATCCCCAGAAGTATTGCAATAAAAGAAACTGTAGCCTAGGCATCTTCACTGTGTTAGAGGGAGAAAACAGTGTTTTTCAGAACAAATGGAAAGTGTGATGAGGCAGTAGTAGAACACTAAGCTTCCCTTTCAGAAAAGAAAATAAATTGCAAGCTTCTGAGTAGAAAAGTGAAAGCATTGGACATTTTCTCAGATGTGCAGATATGCAAAGGATGCTGATGATGCCAAGAAGTACCTTCATATCTCCAGATAGGAGCTTTTGCATCATAATTGTTTCAGCAGCTATCAAAATATCTTATTCCTGGAAGAGAAAACCCTCATAAATATTAAGACTTTCTTAAAAAGAAGAATAAAAACTCAATTGCCACAAACTGTACTTTTTAAGAGTCCTATCAACCTAACCTAGACTTTTTGACAGCTATGGAAACAAGCCAAGATTATATTAAAAAGTGGTATTGTGCCGGGAGTGACCTTTCCCAGTCAGATGTATTGCATATACCCTGCTGTGTGCATAGATATTTATGGATATGTCTATACCACACATCAAGTCAAGGAAGAAAAAAAAAACTTATGAGAAGGTGTACTAATATCTGTTTGTCTATGGCTAAAAGATACAGAAATACTGCATTGTCCTGGCAGACGAAAGTGAAGGACATAAATGAGGGGTTATTCCCACAGTGATTCAGTAGTTCAAGGACATTTATCAGTACTGCATATCTGCTGGAAAAGTTGGATGGGGGATTCATCCATCTTAGTTCCCTGTGGTTACTATCTGCTAGTAAATCGCATCCACTGCTACCTATAAGAGGAACCTTGACAACTGGGGAGAAGTTGAGTTATTTAACTGTGCATCTCTCCAGATGTCACCAGGATGAGGATTTACATTTGAAATTGGAATTGGTTTATAACCTTGCAGAAATGCACAAGAGTAATAAATGGATCTTTTCAGTATGTCTGGCCAGTTTTGAGTTCCTGCAGAAATGTTGCCACTTAAGGATCTTCTCTGAGGTACTCAGATATCAGTGTGATTAGCCTGGCAGACAGACCTCTGCATTGGACAAGCAAGGTCAGTGCTCCTGGAGCAATAGGAAACATAAAGATTCAATAATAATACCTTATTATTCTATCAAATGATGTCTGCAGAACACTTTAAAATCATTATGTGAAAGAAAAAGGATGCTATATATATACAGTGGGGTAAAGGCTGACATTTCTACAGTGCATTTAATTAAGGAATTCCATGCAAGTTTGGCCTTTGGAAGAAAAATAATCTTTGGTTGCACACTGAGCATCTTGAGTTTCCATAGTACACACACAGGGAACCACTCTAAGACGTCTACAGAATCAAGGCTATCGTCTTTCTGGTGCCATGTCCTCAAAGACCCTGAGGTTCAAAGACCTGTACTACAAGTTGGGGGTTGATGGAGACAAAAAATAGCTGGTATAGTTGATAATTTCTATCAATGGTGTCTCTCAAGCTGTTGGATCTCTTGACATAGATGAATTTTGGTGTGCAGATAGAATATGTTTATGTAGGAGTATATCATCCCTGAGCCAGTTCATGGGAAGTGTTAAAGTTCCTCTTGCTAAGGGGTGGTCAAATGAGCACTAATTAGCATGTTTTTTATTAGTTTCTACTAAGAAATTGATCTTTTCTTCTGACACGTACTTCAAGGTACAGAAACTGAAAATTAACACACTACAAAATAAAGCCACTTACTGCTCCATGTCAGAGTTCATCCCTATTGTTATGGAAAAGGGACACAGAAGATGATCAGAAATGATCATCGCACCACACCCATAGTTCACGTATTGTATCTGACAAGGTGTGTTCTCTCTGAGATCACATATCAGTTTTGGATTCTGCTCTGTGGTTGAAAATTAAGGACATTGGTATGGCCCAGTGTGGAGAACACAGGTTTGAGATGGGTAAAGTAATCTTACATTTACTCTAGATTTACAAGGGTTTGATAGATTATATCAGTCTATCCTGCCCATTTATACAATGAAATTAATGAGGTTGCTCAACACTTATAAAGAAAATTGAGATAAAGAGAAGAAAAATAACATGCAGCAGTGGTATGGTTTGATCATCATTTTTTTTACTCATAACAAAACACTTTCCAAAAAATGGGCCCAGGATGAGAATAGGTGCTATACTCTGACCTTTGCAGCTACTAGACATGTCTTAGTGGGGTAGTGAGTTTTCTGCTTATCTTTGTTAAAGAGGAAAGACCAAGGCCACCTTCTTTGATAGCTCTTGGAGACAGTGTGGGGAGAGGTCAGTTGAATTTGCTGATGTTCATATTTAGCTTCAGCCAAACTTTAGCTGAAGTTCCCTTTTTCCAAGTCATCAGTTTTATACAGGGGATTTAGCACTGCCTTTTCTGTACTAGATATCCCCATGTAAAGTAGTGGGATAAGATTCCTGGCTAGAGGCTTTCTCATCCATGCAAGTTCCCTTCATATGTAATGTCATTGCAGTCACTGTACATGAACAGTCAAGCATACTGTTGTCAGCCACTTCAGAATATCCATGCTGAGGAGGAGATTAATCCTTCTGGGACCTCAACTCATGTTGCTTGTAAGGGCAATATGATGGACACCATAGACAAATCCAAACTGCCTGAAGGGTCAAGATATGAGCCGAATGGCTTGTCCCATTCTTGAGAGTTTTTATCCTAAAAGTGTGCTGTGATTTTCTTTGACATGAAGTGAGACTGACAACCAACAGATAGACCATACAGATAACACTGACATACACACTCTTTGGGATTCTCCTATCATCTGCTCTCCATTTTCTCATCTCCACTCAATCCCATCTCTTTATCCTTGCTTGTTTTTCCTACTTGTGATGTGTGTGGAGGAAGCACATTTTTCTGCTTGCCTCCTTGTTTCTGTGCTACAAGAAGGTGGGACTGCAGTTAGGAAATCACCAGTGTGCTTATCAGGATGGAGGTTTGTGAAGAAGGCTCCATAATATCCATTATATCTATCCTGTCCTCGGAGGCAACTCTGCATTGAGTCAGAATAGAAATTTCAGGCTCTGTAACCCTCACAGCAGTAGGATTACTAGACTCTGTCTTCTACTCAGGTTTTGCTGAAGTTCGATCTAGGTAGTCAAACTGGTGTCTTGGCCACTGCTCCCTTGCACCTGTTGTCCTTCCTATATCTAGATCTGTGCCATTTTGGGTCACTCCAGGTGCTATGACTGCATGAGATGCTCACTGAAAGGTTTTCTCCTGCCTCTCTTAATCCACACCCACTGCATGAGTTCCAGTTCACCATATTTTAGTAAAACATCCACAAACGTGGGGTGAAGGCTCTTTGTGGCAAAGGATTGTCTGAGCAATAATCTTCTGCTTTGTCAACTTCCACTGAACTTTGGTGGCCTTCTGTTGATAGGAGTGATTTGAAGTTCCATGCCATTAGAAACAGCTAAGGAGGTTCTCACAGGGAGAATTTAACTGTGGAGTTTGCCAAACAGATCTTTTAAGTAGGATTCTGAGTACTCTTTTTCAGCACCTGTGTGGGTAGATAACACAATCCTCAGGGTATCAGCAGGTGAAGCAATTATGTATTTTAAGTTGGTCCTTAAAAATGCACACAGCCCTGTACAAATAGCTTTATCCTTTGCATATAGTACAGATGCAAAACCTTTCCATCTGTCTCTTATCTTCCTATTGCAGATAGAGCAGGAGAGAAAGAGGCCTTCTGCCATAAGAAGGTGAACTGAATTTGGTACATGATCTGCAGGGCAGAAGCAGTTAATTCCTCTGAATTCCTTCTTTTCAGTAGAGATGGCTTTTGAAAACAGAATTTAATGAGATCCAGTGTCCTTTTCAAAAACTATTGGGAGGAAATCTTGTTCTATAGTATTTGTCAATCAATCCTGCTATTGTAGTATTTTTCCCCACTTTTTGGCCTGCTGTCCTCCCCCCCCCTTTTTTTTTTTTTTTTTTTTTAATTGGCATCTGTCTGGAAAGACACAAACAAATTACAGTGTGGTATCTTAGCTAGGATATTGTGGAACTGTTCTCTTTGTATCCTTGAATTTCTCTGCTGATAAATTGCAAAGTCTATTTTAATAAGGGCAAGGGGCAAAAACATGAGAAAAGCTTCGAAAAGCATATGCAAAAATGATCCTTGAGTATGTTGAGAGGATGCTTTTTGAAATCATGTTTACCCTATTACAAATAAGTTTTCAAGATAGATGCAAGACACTGCAAACTCTAAGATCATTGGACAATTAATTTGCCTTTTCTCCTCAATCAGTCACACTCAAGCAGATACTTACCCCTTGAACATTTGGTGTTCCCCTTCCATTAAATAATTATCATATTTCAAGCAGTTTTCAATGTTTTAGTAGAAATGTTTTATTTATATGCCAAGTACTTTTCAAAAATCAGGCTTAGAACATGTATAAATGTCTGTGGCAATATTTCCTACTAACATTGCCATTTATTTCCAATTCACTGTAAAGTGAAACCTTAAGCTATTTTATATTTGGTGGTGTTCCTGTAATCAGCTGTACTACACTTATGGTTTAATTGTCTGGGACCTCGCATTTCATACTCCATTTTTAGAAATATTGGAGGCCTCGTGAGCAGGGCTTTGAGCAACCTTTTCTCATCAGATGTATCCCTGCCCATAGCAGAGCTTTGGGACTAAGTGTACATTAAAGTCCCTTCCAACCCAAAACATTCTGTGATTCTATGATTTATCATTCTCAGTTAACCTAACACCACTTCATACCTGGCTTCATGACTGCTATTTCAAACCATTGGTACACAATTCAAACAGGAGTTCATTAAGATCCATCTGAAGTACATTGTGCAGGTCGTGTAACAATATGTGAAAGTATGTATAGGTTCAAAGGATTGCTAAGCATCTTTAGAAGAAGAATTATTATGCACAAGAAAACAAATTTCTTGCCAGCTGGTGCAACAGTATCTTTGATGATGCATTTTCTATCAATAGACATATGAGGTAGAAGGATTCATTTTAAATTCAAACATTACAGCCCACCAGATTAATAAACTACAATTGTGAAATAATAATAACTCCCTGAATGTGTTCTTTAACTCAGGAGATTGGACACTGATATTGAAAAGGTGTCTTTTTTCAGGATCTTGCATTGATATATGGCACACTATTTGCTGTGATATTGATGCACAGGGAGCCAGACTGACGGACAGGTTTGGCACACATAAAGCTCACATGTTTCTACTTCAGTGTAGAGTTGTATAACAGAGAGTGGAAAGGTATTTTGCTGGGAGGATCTTAAGCTCTGAGATTCATGTTCTCTCTTCTCTTTGCTCACAAATGGACAGGTGAATGAATGTGAACTCTTCAGAAGGTCATTAAAAACACACAAAAATCAAGAACACAGAAAGGCTTAAAATTTCATCAGGTTTAAGCATCAGCAGGTTAACAAGGCATCATCTGTCTCATTTTTGTTCAATAGGTTCAAGAAGGTAGACATTTTCATGGAACAAGTCTGGCTTGAGTCAAACTTTGTGACAAAATATTAAAAAAAAAAAATTGCTTTCAGGATGAAAACCAGAACACCACTTTTTTCTATCACTCATGTGATGAACTTTTTGATACCAAAATGGAATTGTGTGTTCTCCATGTGTTCACAGTTACCCTGACAATGTCTGCTTATTTTTTGGCTTTGTTGTAAAATAATTGGGCTATTCTTTCATAATTTGAGCAGGAAAAGTGTAGGTGAGACCAAAGTTAGTGCATCTTGAAGGCTAGGCTTCTCTGTCCTCTATAGGCGTGGTGCTTCCATTATACTACTGTAAATGAAGCCATGCATCTCTTCCCAATGGGAATAATTTGCTGCTAGCCTAAGTATTCTTATGTCACTGCTGCTGTTCTTCCCTTGTTGTAAGGGAAATAATCACAGAGAATTTTAATACTTGTAAATTAGTCTAATTGAAAACTGAGTTACATAAAAGTATAGCCATACAGTTAACTAACTGCCCTCAGAATTGACCAAGGTATTTAGGTAAAGAAATGTGTTCTCATATTTTAGAAGCCTGAAACAAGGATTCTGCACAATGCAGAAAGACAGTGATGGTAAAATACAGCCCTATCATCTCATCAGGGAGCTTCAGCTCCACATCCATTTTATAACAATTTTAAACCACAGCTGTCTAATTAATTTAGAAAAAAAAATTGCTAGATCTTTCAGCATTGAGGATGAATACTTGGACTACATTGAAACATCATGGTCTCGAGAGGTCTCCTAACAGACCTCCAAAAGACTAAGATGCTTTTAGCAAGACACCATATATTTTGCCATGGAAATACATTTGCCATGAGCCTGTTTTGCTGTTGCTAAGGAGAACACTACATAACTATGTGTAAAGGACAAAGTGGTATTGGAATTTGATTGGTTACAAACCATCACAAATGTGAATTTGAATCAGTATTTAATTGCATCAAACCACTGCTTGACCAGGCCTACCAGCAGGTTTGGTTTTATTTCATCAAGCTTCATATGCTAGTGCTGTGGACAGGCAGGGAAGAAAGTGAAGGGCATCAAATCCCCATAACTGTTGGCCACCACAAAATGATGAAGGCAGACCTGAGAGAGATGAATTTATTTATAAACAAAACAAAACAAAAGCGCCAAAAACATTTGAGCAGGAGAGACAGCACAGAAAATAAGGTTAAGAGTGAAGGCAGTGAACAAACAGAAGAGAGGGAAGCAGCAAGGAGAGCAAGACCTGTGCTAAAATGAGAGAGATGGTGAGGGGATGGTAGGACAAGTGGGAGCCTGGTTGTGGGGGCTTAAAGAAAAGAGCAGCTGAGTCTCTTCCCACATTCAGAAGCTGCTTTTCAATAAATAAATTCAATAAATAAATATTTACAATGAGATTTGCCCTAAAGTTTCAGTAGATCATCTGTGAATATAAACTCATATCTCATTTCTCAGATATTCCTTAAAAAGTTGGTTTAGTTTAGTTTTTCCTTTGTTGTTATGAAACATCTGTCCTAGAACCTGAATATTAAAGGATTTTGAATTATTGTGTGCACTGATTTAGGGCACAAAGTATATATCTGCAAGAGTGCTCCATTTTTCCTTCATCTGTAAAACCCTTGGTTACAAAACAAGCACCAATAATTTTGCTGGGTGTATTGCAGAGAAGTAACTTAGCTTTAAAAAGACAAGCAAAATTAAACTTACAGCTCTGGGAAGAATGCCAATCTTTAGTATTAATAATAATTCCATTGTTTTTAATTCACTTATAATTACATAAGTTGATTTTTCTTTATTGCTAATTAACAAATACTTAATTGCTTTAACAATTCACTAATGTTCTTGATGACAAAATATTTAAAAGAGTATGCAGTGTAGAGAATGGCTTTAATGGATTTTGAAGGGTTTCTTTTCACATTGCAGTTACTTAATGCCAACCAGCATTTATGATCTAGGAAAATCCCTTTTTTTTTCAGAGTTACGTCTTGAAAAATAACTAAAGGTTAATTATTGTATCTATCCCAACTATGGTAAGTCATAAGCAATACACTAAATTTAAAAGCCTGTATTAAAACCCCCCACAACTCCAAGTGACCCAGACAATTAGATCAGCAACCTAATCTAATGGTTTCATAATTTCAAAGATTTTTGAGGTCACAAAAACCATTAGCTCTTCCACCTTGACCTCCCATTTAACAGAGGTGATAGAATTTTTCATTCATTCATTCCCAGTTGGAGCCTAACAACCTCTGTGGAGAACTCTTATCATCCAGAGATGCAGTGATCACACTAAGAGACTGAGATCCCACCATGCCTATGGCAACTGTGCTTAAGTGGTAAAGTCCATTCACTGTTAAGCATCTATACCTTCTTCCCGGTGTGAATTTGTTTAGCTTTACCTTTTGATCCTTCCTTTGTTCCTTTCAGTACTAAGTAGAGCATGCCTCAGCCTCTGTCTCCTCATCTTGGATTTATTTGTGTAGCCAAAGGAGTTTTTCTCTTTGTGTCTTCCCCAGTACTTTTACTTTTGTTTGCATTCCATTTACCTGAGACAGGGGAAGTTAATTGATCAGTTCCTCTATTGATTTGAGTCTGCTTCTTATTTCCAGCACGATGTCTGGCAAATTCTGAGGACTTAATTTTTTTAAACAGTTTTCTTTATTCTAACATGGGAAAATAATTTCAGTTTCTCCCAGTACTATTCTTTTCTTTACTATCAGCTGCGATTTAATTTTGAATTCCTGGACAATATATTTATAAAGTTAATATGAGCTCCTTCATCATGACACAGTCACAAACAAAAGCCTGTCAGTTAAAAAAAATAATATATTAGTCACCTGCTTTGGTCCTACAACTGCTGATAACAAGCAGATGGAAAGGAGTTTACTTTAGCCAACTTTCACCTTCAGTCCAAGTGTTTCCCATTATTGTGTAGCTACTGATCCTATGTGAAAAGAATTCTCTTCTGGTATTTCTGTGTTAGAACCACAAGAGCCATGATTTAATAGATGTGCTTATAGCACATTATATGTTACAGACGTCTTTTCAAAGATTTCAAAGCCACATCTTGACAGTTTCATATTTTTTTTAAGAGATGCCTTTAATAACCATTTCTTGCTGACTTAAGAAATGAGGGAGGAAAGTGTAACTTCAAAGTGTTGGCAAAATAATATGAATTATACAATTGTAGTTGTAAAGTTGTTTCCAGTTACAGTAGTAGTAACTTGAGACTGATAGCTGGTTTCCTCTTTCACAAGTGTTTCCAATATAAAACACTATCTTTTGTAGCTGTTCCCCACTACATTGCTACTCTAGAACAAACCAGTTAATTCAACTGTATTTTCTGCAAATATTGGTAGCAAAACAAGAAACAATTAAAAAAACAAAATACTAATGAGTATACTAAGCAGATAAAATACTTCCAATTTTTTAATCTTTAGTGCTGAAAGACATAATTAACACAGGTAGAATTAAAGAGATTTATGAAAATTTAAATATGAACATCAAGACCCATATATTTTCCAATACAGGATAGAAAAATCTATCAGTAACTTTTACATATATGCTGTTATAGGCAGAGATGATGTTTTAGCCTGCTATGCTTTATGGCAAAGTGAAAGAAAGTAATGAAAGATATTAATATTTAAGTAGTTACTCGTACAATTTTAATGGTATTTTAAGTGGTATTAATTAAGACCCTTACATACCTTTTCCCATCACTTCTCTATGTTGCTGATCAAACTAAATCATGTAACCTTACTGTACCATTGACCTTTGACCAGATGTGTAATTATTAGTAATTATTATTCTCACTGCTCGCACTGGGACCACTAAACTTTCCCCTTCAGCACTGCTTTCAGAGTTGCAAAATTGTGAACTAATGCAGATCAACCTATGGACCCTGTAGGGTTTTTATTCCCCTTTTTCTCCCTTAGGTGTTTGAGGTTTTTGTTTGTTTGTTTTTCACACTTGTACATTTTCTTGCTGTTTATCTTTCCTTTTTCTTCAACAGCATGGGTGGATTTATAACACTAGGAAGGAAAGATTTTTAGTGGTGAGAACACAAAGGACCGGGCAGAGATTATCTTCAGCGGTTGTGGAGTTTCCATCATTCTGAGAGCAAGTTAAACAAACATCTGTCAGGCAGGACCTCCCTGTAGATAAGCCTGCCTCAGGGCAAGGGGTTGGACTAGATGACCTCTAGAGATCTTTTATGGCCCTAGGTTTCCTTGAGGCCAATTAAGCAGGTTGGGTTCACTCCCCTTTCCTAGTTACAACCTGATCTGTCCTGTGTTCATGTACCTTACATTTCTGTAAAAGTTCAAGGAGCATCCTGACCTTGCCTAAAATATAACACATACCTGACTGTAAATATGTGCTGTAGAACATACATACACAGGACTGTGTGCTTGTAGATGTGGTGGTTAGGGACATAGTTTAGTGGTGGACTTGGCAGTTCTGGGGTAATGGTTGCACTCAATGATCTTAGAGGTCTTTTCAAATCCAAATGATTCTATGATTCTACAACTTCTCCCCCTGAGTCCTGCCAGTACCTTGACAAAAAGAGGACCAAACAGTGATTTTAAGTGGGCTTCTGAGATCACTTTTTAACATGTTTATTTTTTATCTTGGTCATCTGTAGTATAATTCATAAAAAGAAATGCCTTGCTGGCAGTCAAAGTGGTAGGATGCAAATAGAAACATACCAATCTCTTCACAGTGTTGTAAAGACTTTAAAAGATGAGTTTCTGCTAATTTTGAAAGATGTGCATAATCCTTTGCCCAGAATAGGATTATATGCTCTAGAAAGGCCTATTTGTTAGTGGGTTTGGGCTAACAAATACTTTTTGTATGCAAACCAGTCCCCTTCCTTGGACCAACAGCAACACCTGGTCCTGTTGCATGACCTGAAAATTTGTGGTTTCCTCACACTCTGTGACTGGTTGTAGCCCTGACAACTACTGGAAATAAAATCACCAGATTCATTGTTGCAAAGTGACTTTTCCCTTGCTCTCTCTTTTTTCTGCTTCCTTCCTCTGTCCTATAAGAAACATTCAGTAAGAAACTGAAGGGGTAAAGCTCAACTCCCCATCCCCAGTCTCTCACGACAGAAGTAGGTGTTGCATTATGCAGCGGGAGTGTGTTCTTCAGTAATATTATCCTGGGAATTATCTTAGAAAGACTGACCTGTGAATAATAGCCAAGCCTCAGGGTTAGCCTCACAGTAATTATCTGCTAGACATTTTCACTAGCCGTATCCTTTCAGGTCAGGAGGCGAACAGGAGGACTCACATCTATACTTCACGGCAAATTATTATTCAATTACAGTGACTTTTGAACCCCACCACATGTAAATTGAATTGTCCTTCCTTTCAGATATTTATTTGTATGAAAAATTCCAGAGAATGTAATAAAATACTTTAAGAGTTTACTATCCAAGCAGTTTTGGAGGGATCTGTGCTTCACAGAAAAAGGCTGTGTCTTTTTAACAACTTGAGTTATTCAATGCCAGGCATTTCTGAGCAAGCTGTTTCATGAAAAAGAAGTTGTCCTAGTACAAGCTTTTTCTTGCACAGAGAGGGATATATTAGGACCACAAGACAATCATGGTGCAGCAACTCATGAGTTGTATTAGCTTGGCTCCATTCTAAGATGCACTCCTTGGCTGGAGTTCATCCCAGCTGAAGGGAGCCAGCAGTGGAAGATTCTTTTTGTCAGCTGTAACAGGAGCTGTGTGTGATTGGCTCACATGAAGGTTTATCCAAATATCCAAAGTTTAATGAGAGATAAATCCTACCGTATGTATATATGGAGGACTTCACAATAAGTGTCTCTTGTATATCTCTGACCTACACTCATTTTTTGCTGAAACTGGCTCGGTTGAACCTTAATAATAAAGTCAACTTTCGGACCCAGAGCCCTGATGTGGTGGGTGCAATAGCTCGGTAAGATATAAAAGTATATACAAAGCTCAGGAAAAAGGGTTTAGATATCAGAGTAAGAGCCCCGTGGTAGCTCTTTTTCTGCAAGAGAAAACATTCTACCATTACGATGCACAAGTAATAGAGACCTATACTTGGTTAACAGCTTTTGAATAATATAAATTCCTTTATTCTGCTAAGGTCATCAGCATGAAAACCTATGGAAATGAATATTTATATGGATATAATCCACTTCAAATCATAACTTGCAGGTATCTTCCTTTATCTAACTTATTGCAGGAATGCTTAGACCATGGAGAAGGAATTAATTTGGAAATGCACTTGATTTGTGGTTAGTTATTGATATTCTGTGTTTGATTTTGACTTTGCATGCAGCTTAGTCTGCATGAGGAAAGATCAATAAAATCTGTTTCAGTTTTGTTTATACTCTCCTTCTCCCTCTGGCTGCCCCAGTACTGGTGGTTTCATATCAGGGTCTATTCTAGGACATGTATGTCTTAAAACAGAAGGTTTTCATTTGATTTTTCTTTTTCATCCTGGGGTTGAAAAACGTTTTGTTTTGAGATAGTATGAAAGGGGTTTCTTAACAACATGTAAGTTTATTTTGGAAAGGAAGATGACAAAAATTCAGCCTGGATTAGGTACATCTGATCAAATGTAAATATTCACAGCTGAGACAGTCATCACAGACTGCTTTTTAGTCAGTGGAGAGAAACAAGAACATCCAGGATGAAAGATTTTCATTTCAAAAGACACACCTAATATAAAACCACATAATATGTACCTAAAATTCTCCACTTCTCTCTGGGAATTAAAAAGGAGTTGAGGGTGACAAGTTTGGTTGGACACTGGAAATGAGTAAAATTATGTGATTTTCCTTTCTATTTGCTTGGGATCTCTCTTTGTCACTCATGCTGGAATTGCTCCACTGCAGAGGAAAGACACCATTCCCTGAGTGAGAAAACAAGACTAGAGACTAGTCTCCTAAAGACTCATCTACATGATAACAATCCCAATCTTTCTGGTAGCTTGTTGCCTTGTGTTCTTGCCTGCAAAGATGAAAAACTTCAACAAGGAGGAAAGAGAGCATCCCCCCGTACACAGCCTTTAAATTGGTTCTGAGATCACTCAACAGGGAAGAGATAAGGTCCTGTGTTAGCAGAAATGCTTTCTCGTCTCTGCTTGCAGAGCAAGTTTTGAACATAAATCCATTTCTTTTGTGAAAGTTTAGGTCAATATGTTTCTGCATTAAAGAGTAGGGAGCAGTGCAACATACCGTTGTCCGTGTCTTCTAAGAAAAATAAAAGAGTTACTGAAGGGTTGTATATACTCAGGTTGAGGAGAGCCGACCAGCCTATGAACCTCAAGTTGAGATGTACCAAGTCATTTCACTTTTTAAGCCATGAATGTGAGCAGAGCCAAAGGGATATATTCTCCTTAGTGACATTCTCTGCTCTCTTTCTGGAGAGAACTGTTACTGTAAATTTTATTCATGATCTCAACAGATAGCAAATTAAAAACATAAATACATTTTGAGTGGACTTTTAGACAAGTCACAGGGGTCCTTGCTGTAGTGAAAAATCTGTAAGAGAAGTTGCAGAGAGTAAAGCTTGAAAATGATGGTGCAGATGAAGTGTAAGAAGGCAAATCTTACTGTAAGTTCATCCTTTCTCTGCCAGATAGAACGAATTTGTACTGAGTCTGTGTGAGCCTTAATTCTTTGCTGATAATATGTCCTGATCTTATATTTGATATCCATACAAACATATAGTATTTCAGATTAGTTTGTTTGTTAGTTTGTTTTACATTGTGGTATGATGTCCATATATTTCTCTCCCCCAGAGAAGGAAAAATGGAAACTAGAAAAATATTGAAGTAAAAGACTTCAGTGGCTTGGTAAAAACTGTTAGTTTAAGCCTGTTGGCCTAAAGAAATAAAAATCCAAAAGAAGCAATGAAAACTCCAACCTCCGCAAAAGAAAACATGATGTATCTGTCCAAGTAAAATGTTTCAGTTGATCCCATTCCTTTCTTTTTTTCTTCCCTGTTCAATTTTGCAGCTGCTTTTTTAGTGAAAAAAACAGTAAACAAGCTCACTCAAGTCAGTCCAACCTATATTTACTCCTTTTTGACTTTTTTGGAATTCAGGTTGTGACTCAAAAAGGGAAACAAAGCTGAATTCTTGCAAAATCCCTTTAGTAGCATAAACAAATGGCAGTAGTATATGTTACTGATAGTGTGTTGTATTTTAATCTTGCAGTGAAATATGTTATTACTTTATTTTAGACTTGAGGCAAAGTTTATCCTCATGATGAACTTATGCTGGTGAGAGTGACTGCACGAATGAGGTCCTCTGTATGGGAATGCAGCCTTGAAAATATACAGGGAAAACTGGAAAGACAATGAAGACAGCAATGACAAAAAGCCAGAAGAGCAGCAGTCAATAAGGTGTAGGCTGGGGTATACAATTAGATTGTTAAATTCAATTAAGTGATATAATACTACAACTTTTTACACATGGATAAGGAAAAAGCTTGCTGCAGAAGTATTGAAGTAGTAACAATACTAATTCCCATAAGGAATTTTGTATTCTACTACAGCATAAATATTTAATAATAATAATAATTATTTTAATAATAATAACAGCAACAACAGCAAGCCATCAGATAAATAACCTGGCTAGATTTTTGTGAAGTGAGGTGATTTAATCAAATATCCTCTGGAGTGATGTGGAATCAAGCTTTTGAATCAACATTTACCATTATGATTTAAAAGACAATTAAAAAAAATTGTGGTTTTCAAGGAAAAAGAGTGTAGAACTATTTAGAATACTTAACCTTTAGATAATTTGATTGTTTCTTTGTGTTTCTATCCCTCAATTAGTAAAAAGAAAATACAAATCAATTCTGACTATTTCAGTGAGGAATAAAGTAAACAAAAGGTTAAAGCTTACAAAGCAGTGTGCAAAAGCTAAGAAGGGAGGAAGAAGGCATGATAGCTCAGAGGTTAAAAAAGGCATCATTGTAAGCTTCACTGGTTAAAAAAATTGAATTTTTGTAATTCTTTGGCTATGTTATCAGACAAGGCTTATAGTAATCCTCACAGAAGGTAGATGGTCTATAGGTATTTAATGTATTCATGAAATTTGTTCAGGCTATTGGCAGAATTCAGAGCCTGGAGTAGGGAATCCACGTGAGCATTGCTGAGCCAGAGCCCCTGTTGATTTACAAATCCAGTGTGCAGAAATATGCGCAAACCAGCACCTGTGCCAGGCAACTGTGCTATGTATATCAACACATGTCAACACCAGGCCTCTCATTAGTTCCCACCTCAGGCTGTGTTGGATACACAAGGACATGCAAGTCCAAAAGTTGGACATGACTCACAAGAAAACAGGTGAACAACCCTGATGCTGTCATTGCCAAGCCTGGCAGCAACTTTATTCTGCCTGACATGTCTTGTGTCTGGACTCAGACTCCTTTTGCCCTCTGCAGCAGTGTGAAGGCAACTCCTCCACCCCACCATGCTATTACAGTCAACCTTGCAAGAAAAGATTGCCTAGATTTGTCAGCTAATGGACTGGCATCTGTTTCTGTTTCTCTGCTGGCAAGGTTTTTGCCTTTTAGCCTTTGCTATGCATAAGGAGGTATGGGACACTGCATCCAGAGGGCAGGACCCTGGGTTGAACATCAGGATATGGAAGAACTGCTTTTCTTGATCAGGTTTTTCCGATCCCATGATTTGTTTGACACCCAGCAGTCCCTGATTACTCAAAGGCTCAGAAAAGTTAAATATTTTACCTTACTCTGATGTCTAAATTACTATTTAATTGCTTTATTTGTAAGCCAAGAAGCTGTATACCTCTTCCACATTCTCAGTGAGTAGCTAATTAGAGAAGATGTGAGGTTTTCTAGCCAGCAGTTTATTGAGATGACTGTGCTGAGATCCATAACTGCGATACAAGTAAACGGTCTTTCTTCCATTGATACTAAGAGTGGTGAAGCTGATGCAAACCAGCTGGGCCTGGTCTTACAGTTTATTTAACAGTAAACTATCTAAAAATATTGATTTGCACTGTCTGTGCTTCTGCTCTCTGCCTCTGACCCATGGCCTCCTCTTGTGTAAACACACATTCTTTGGTTGGTGAGAGACATAATGATGGTCTGGTTCCACAAGCTGAAATCAGGTTTGTTTAAAAAGCCTCTCCAAGGACACTTCACCCACTGATGGTCTTTATAAATCTGGCACTAATAAAAACATTGTGACCTGCATGGCAGTGTGGTAGTACTGACCCAAAAAAGCACAGGCTCAAACAACACAAAGATCATTTTAACACATTACCATTCATATGCCAATAGATTTTACAGTTTAAATAGCTACACAGAAAAACTTCTTCCATGCCATGGACCTGCAGTGAAAGGAATGGCTCAGTGCAGAGGACCAGGTAACACTTATCTTGGCCGTGCTGTGTCTCCTGCGGTGACACTTGTTTGACAAATTGGAAAGGATGTTGGTTGGATTTGAGGGGCCTGTTGCTCTTCATCTAAAAAAGAGCCAGTACCCGAGTGACCCAGTGGAGTGACTGTCCCATTAGTGCCTAGAATGCAGTCCTACCAAGAAACTAGGATAAGGAGAGGATAACTGAGTGCCATATGGGGAAGAACACTATGTATGGGGTACAGATATTTGGGGATAATTAGGAAATATTTCTTTGCTGCAAAGATATATCTATGTCTTGGTGAGAAAGACTGAGGGTACAACTGAGGGCTTCATTGCTGTTGGTGGTAGGAGGGGAGGAGGAAGATCCTTGGTCACAGAAGGGTAACTTGAGTGCTCGGATGAGCCTTTCCTAGCTAATTCTGTCAAAAACTTCCTTTCTATTTTGTTTCTAGTAAAAAAGTGATACTTGTTTTTATTTGAGAAGGCCAGAGGCCCATGACACAATGGGTGAGGACTAGACTGTGATAGTATTATCTCTTGCCCTTTAGCCTGGTATCTCTGTAGAAGGGATGTAAATCATTTCAGTCCCACTAGTTTTACATTTCAAACTAGGCTGTGCATACATTTCAGTACATGCTGAAATAATCAGTGCCTCCAGATTTTATTAATGAAGGACTGTATATCAACCTCCTGCTGGAGCTGGTTAACACAGACTGCATGTCTTCTTCTACCTGTGAACCTGAATCTGCAGTGGGGTGTCAGATGCACTCCAGAACTTGTTGTTCAAAGGCACATATGGCCTAACATATTGGGCAGAAGTCACTGCACAAACCCAGGCACCAGAAAGAAATGCATCTTAAGACACCCCAGAGCAGTTTCATATGTTAGAATAGGCTGCCCAGGCAAGTGGTGGAATCATCATCCCTGGAAGCATTCAAAATACGTGAATGTGACACTTGGGGATATGGTTTCATGATGAGTTGGACTCCATGATCCTAGAGATATTTTCCTACCTTAGCTACTCTACAATTCTATTTCCCTTCTATGCCTTCATCTAATAAGTTGCCTTCCGGAGAAACCCATTTCTCCTGGGTTCAAAGAAAAGTCAAGTGAGACTAGCATATACACAGAAGTCAAACAAAAATTGACCAGCAGTCTGTTAAAAAAAAAAAAAAAAAAAAAAAAAGAAAAAAAAAAAAGGCANNAAAAAAAAAAAAGGTGTTATATTCATAACCTTTTTTAGTGTCCTGTGTTTGGAATTTAATGCCCAAAACCTTTGTATCTTTCTGAAAAGATGAACTAGATGAAAAGATAAGTGAAAGTAATATGCAAAATTTTTGGCGTTGAAGGGAAATGTCCACTGAAACACATTTTTGAGTATTAGGAAGGCATCAAAATTTTACAACTCTGGATGTAAATATACAGGTGGTTTTCTATGTGAACTTTAAACCAACCAGTGAAAAGCAAAGCTAACATCCCTGTACCCTGCTACAGAGACACTGAGATCCTTGTCACTATTAAAGTTTTATTTTGTTCCCCCACGAACAAGGCAATTAATTATTTAGAAAACCAATCGATCAGGGGTTAGATGTACTAATCAAACACATTTCAGCTGCTAAGTATTGCTCACTTAAGACATTGATCAGCTGTAGGATGCTCTGTAGACCATTTAGATGAGTATTTTCTGACAATGTGTTTTAAACCCCCTTGAGGTCAAATCTTTGACACCGTCTGCTGGACCGTGTGGAAGGTTGAATGCCAGACTGTCTGACAGACTGTAATTATTTTCTGTCCTGATGCCCTTTCTGAAGTCATTAGGGGATCAGATTTCTGAGAAAGCCAGAAAAGTTCCTTGTACTGCAAACAGCTAATGGCCTGAAAATGAGCCTCTTTTGTTATGTTGATGATTTGCCACTGGATGTTGTTTGAAGCCCATGATCGATTATTTAAGGCTGGTACCATGTATTCCTGGTCTTGTGCATCTCTTTTCTTTCTTGTCATTTCCCTTATGATGAAAGATGTGTGGTCTGTATGGAAGTGCATTTGGTCTGCTGGTGGTACCTTCAGCTGCTCTGGTAAGGACAGATGGCTGTGGCAAGCCCCACAGGAGCGCTGATCCAGGACTCTCCAGCTACATGCTGAATGAGCATGAGGAAGTCAAGATTTTCTGCCTTTCAGGACAATGCTCTGCCTGTTCACAGAAACAGCTAAGAGAAATTAAGATGACATTTCCCAATAAATAATTGAAGAATGAGACACATTGTTTGCAGTCCTAACATGACTGCAAATTTAGGCTATTGCCTAGCAAGTTACTATATGAATTCCCCTTATGCTGACCCCTGTGGTAATTGGAATTTCAATTATTCATTTTCAATTACAGGCATAGCATGATGATCACAAATGTCATTAAGTATTAAATTACTTCTAATGATGGATGGATGGATGGATGGATGGATGGATGGATGGATGGATGGATGGATGGATGGATGGATGGATGGATGGATGGATGGATGGATGCCTCCNGGATGGATGGATGGATGGATGGATGGATGGATGGATGGATGGATGGATGGATGGATGGATGGATGGATGCCTCCCCAGGTCCTTTTTATTTAATGCTGATCAAACAATCTCATGGTTTTTTACAGAATATCTTTTTAAAATACTAAAAAAGACAGTAAAGTGCCACTTATTTGCAGCAGATAAAACCTTGTTAATACACATTACCTGAGCTCAGCATTAAGTTTTCATTGTCTGTGTCATTAAGATGAGTGGTCCCCAGTGTGCGTGTACACAAAGGCGGGTACCTTGGCTTGCAATGAGTGGCAAGGCAGAGGGAGGCCATTTACTTCCTGCCTTATTAGAGATGATATCCTGGTGCTCATAATTAGGAGCTTAGTTTAACAGCCTGCTCAGTGCCTTTCAATCGTGCATTTGCACATAAAGCTCAGTCACACACTGTATTTTAGCAACCTGGAATCACAGAATCACAGAATGGTTTGGGTTGGAAAGGCCCTTAAAGATATCTAATTTTAACCCCTGTGCCACGGGCAGGGATATCTTCCACTAGATCAGGTTGCTCCAAGCCCCATACAGCCTAGTTATGAACATTTTTGGGCTCGAGTAGCAGCTCTGGGCAACCTGTGACTGTGCCTCACCACTCTCATGGTAGGAAATTTCTTCTTAATATCTGATCTAAATATTTCTTATTTAGTTTAAAGCCATTTCCCCTTGTCCTATCATTCCATGCCTTTGTAAAAAGTCCCTCTCCAGCTGTTTTGTAGCCCACTTAGATACTGGAAGGTACTATAAGACCTCCCTGGAGCTTTGTCTTCTCCAGGCTGAACAACCCCATCTCAGCCTGTGTTCCTCACTGGAATGGTGTTCCATCCATCTAATCATCTTTGTGGCCTCCTCTGGACTCTCTCCAACAGGCCTATGGAAGTCTTAACGAAGAAGTTATCAGGGAGAGGCAATGGCAGAAATACACTTGATCAGTGTTAGATGACCTGAATTTACCTGTGTTAAACCCCATGAGCAATTTTTATGCCCATTAGGAATAAAGAGGTTGAGGACAAGGTTTTTAGGCCAGGTTTGGCCCTGAATTAGCTCTAGAGCTGCAGGGTGTGGGGGGAGGAAAAGCACAGGAGTGCTCTTGCTTTGAAGCACATGCAAAGGGGCACTTACCTCCTGCCTTAGCTACATTTTGCTGTTCTGCCTGTGGTATTCAGTCCAGCCCAGCAGGAAAAGTCTGTAGAAAGATTCTGAGCAGAGTCTTCTGAGAGAGCTCAGAGCTGCCAATAGGAGAACAAGGATGCGGGTTGCAGCAAGGAAGATTTTATGTTAACTCTCAGGGAAATTGGGACATGAAGCACTAACTTTTGAGGTCACTTAGGGCAGCGAGCTGTTGGGAGCACTGAGGAGACTTGCTGCTAAAATCCAAGCTAGTTTAGCTTCTACAGGAAGCAATGGGTGTTGACAGTGCTAAGAAAGACACATTGTCATATTATGATCATTTGCATTAGAACTAGAAATTCCTATTTTATGTTCTTGGCATTTTTAAAAAGTAGAGTAGGAATCCCACTTTAGGGAAATCCTGTTTCAACTTTTTTGCAGTGAACTGCTGAACAATCATCCTCCCAGTCTAAATTAGGAGCCTTGAACTACTGATTTTGACATGTGCATGGATGCCAAACTTCTGCTCTCACATTTATTGTGCCTTACTTTACCTCTTTCCAAACCTAACAATGATACCATTTATTCAAATGCTTCTGTGATGCTTAATTATCCCATAACTGTAAGGAACTTTCAAAATGATAATGTCTGAACATAAATAATGTCTATAAATTGCTTGGTGTTCCTGACACAGTTATCATTTATGCAAAGCAGATATAAGACTCACAATATTAAAACAGCTTGCCCCCAGCTGCATATTGACAGAGGCATTGTCAGAGTGAAGATAGAACCTAAAGATTTTTCTTAAGTATCCCTTTTCTACCAGTCCTTATTTTCTCATTGTCCTATGGGAATGAGACTATTCTTAGCACATCTTCATATATAGAATTTACATTTGCCTCATCTACTGTTAGCTCATGACTTTTGTGCAGGGGTATCTTTTTTCATGAACACCACCCTTTCTGCTGTCCCAGTGTATTTTCTCCCCATTCCTGTTGCCATCTCAATGTTTGCTCTCTTCCCTCTTTGCCTCCTTCCTCTTTTTCACATAGATATCTATATATGTCATGACTTGGAAACATTCTTTTGCCAGTTACAGCATGTAACCTCACTTGGTTAGTAGTCCTTCACTCTGTCTTCCTCAGGATTTATTTATATAGTTATTCACTCTCTCCTTTTTCATCCTGCCTTTGCAAAACTCTTCTTGCAATGCCTGAGCAGCAATTGGAGAATCATCCACCACTAGGTCATGGTTTGCTTTTGCAAGTCACAGCATCTGCAGTTCTGTCCTCACCATTCTGAAACTGACTACAGTTGCAGTGCTCCAGAGAGGTTTGTTTTCCTGCCAGCACATCCCAAGAATTGCCACCTTGCACATTTTGCAGATGCGATCTCATCTGACCTGATGAATAATTCTTCAGGGATGGGGGGTTTTTTCTCTTCCCCTCTCCCCCCATTTTCTCAGATGATAAAACAATAGAATGGTCACTCCCTTCTTAGGCAAAAATCTTCCTTCTTCACATCTTAAAGAATCACAGAATCGCAAAATTATTTGGGTTGCAAGCGATCTTTAAAGGTCATTCAGTTCCACACCCCCCACCATCCATGAGCAGCAACCCTTTCCACTAAGACCACATTGCTCAGTGTTACATCCAACCTGGCCTTGAACATTTCAAGGAATGGGGTATCCAGCATTTCTCTGGGCAACCTGTTCCAGTGCTCATCATCCTTTCAACAAAGAATTTCATCCTAATATCTAACCTGAATCTCTCCTTTTTTAGTTTAAAACCATTTATCTGTGCCCTATCACTCCATACGCTTGTGAAAAGTCCCTCTCCAGCTCTCTTGTAGCCCACTTAAGTACTAGAAGGTGCTCTAAGGTCTCTCCAGTGTCTTCTCCAGAGTGAACAATCCCAACTCTCTCATCCTGTCTTCATAGCAGAGGTGCTCCAGCCCTTGAATAGTCTTTGTGAAAACCTCTGGACTTGTTCCAACAAGTCCATATCCTTCCTGTGCTGAGCTTCCCAGAGCTGGATGCAATACTCTGGATGGGGTCTCATCCGAGTGGAGCAGAGGGGCTGAACATACCAATATTCATGCTTGAATGTATCATTTCTACAGCCCTGCTCCCAGTTTCCTAATTTTATTTGCAACCAAGTCCTAACTTCAATGCTCTTAAACAATCTGTTTCTGAGAAAGCTGATTGGATTTTGTTTTTTAGAATTTTCCTGATATATTTTCTGATTGCTGAGTGCCTGCAAACCTGCACCCCCTCCCAAAAAAAAAAAAAAGGGCAAAATATTATATTGTATGTTTTCCAGCTATAAAAAAGTATTTTAAATATTGTGAAGTGATACAATTTTGCATGTGTTCAGTATTAACTTCAGAGAGATGCAAGTAGAGAAATTATGAAACTGTAGTTTAGGAGAGACTTTCCATGTAACAGGTAGTAGATTGAAACAGTAATTCAGTCACAAAAGACATATAAATGTTAAATTTCTGTAGAAAAGGTTTTGTACTTTATACTTTGTACACATTTTCCATTTAACCTGTTGGGAACCATACTTAAAGGGCAAGACAAGAAGTTACCCAGCTAAAGTGTGGGGCAGTAAATATAAGCTGGATAAATACGTCTTTAAAAAAAAATTAAAACATGCACTATATCAATGGTTCTCTGGATCTCAAGGAGTCGGAAAAAAAGCAAGTACAGCTAAAATCTGAGAAATAGGTAGCAAAAATTTGGAGATTTATTTGGAGACCATACTGGATTCTGTAAAACAGACAGAACTGTGTGACTCTTCTAGAGAAGTACTGGCCCTGATGAGGCTTGGATGGAGATGGGGGAGCTGTTAAGATAGCACATGAAACCCAGCTAAGCCAACCAAGCTTGGTTCTCATTCTGCATACTGAAGGTCAGTTCTTACCAGACCCACATGATCCCCACCTGTGCACCAAATCCAGAGTGTCCTGCAGTCATCCTGCCGTGTCTCTCATGGCATTATAGAGCAGTGGAAGAAAGAGAATTGAGAGGGAACCCAAAACTAAGACCCAGGGAGACAGCCTATGTGATTTGAAGGTTATGGAGTCCACAGTCTGCTGTTCATCCGGGTGTAAATTGATGAGGGCTTGGCTTTAGTATGCAGGCACCAATGCCCAGATAAACTTTTATACAGGAAGGTCTTTTTGGTCTTGCAAACTAAGGCATAATATAACTCATTGGCTGGAAGATAAACAAATTCAGCCTTGAAGGAACGTGAAATTTTCTAGCAATGAGGGTAATCACAGCACTTTTGGAGGAGAGGTGACAGACTCGTCATGATTCTGGTTCTTTAAAACAAGATTAGATATCTTTCAAAAGGCTTAATCCACGTCCTAGGAATAGCTGTTTTGTCTGTGTGTTGGGAAGGGATGGTGAGAGATCCCTCTGGTCTTACAGCCTGTGCATCTCTGAGTCATTTTGCTGAGGCACCAAGGGTGAAATTCACCCTGCTACAGAGTGATATAGCTACATCTGTGTAATGCCTGAATCCCTTCTTGTCCTCAAACTAGAAGTGATTCTGCACTCATGGGATGAAGGCACCCTGCTCAGTACTTACCCTAAGATATGTTCAAATCCCAAGAGTCTACCATGACCATGGAGACTGTCTGAAAGGCAGATCCCAGAAGGCTATAGGTTACATTTTAGTATGCAAAATTGGCAGCAGGTGTGTTTAGTAGTCTGAGCCATAAAGCAAACTCATTCAAACAGCACTTTATATGTTTTGGGGTTTTTTTTGTTAATACTGCTCCTGAAGCTGTGGCCACTGAGGGTGAAGTCATAACCTGTACAGTTTAGCTCCCAAATTTACCCACCTGGTGCATATCCAGTACATCCTTCCACCCATCTTTTTGGGCAGGCCACATCTTATGTGGCCTTCATTCTCAGAGGCTGGGATTCACTTTGCTTAAACTTAAAAGTCTGCATTTAAGCTTGGTCTGGATTTATGTTCAGTGTTAAGGAAGAGGCACTACTACAGGAGGAATTGATCACAAGTATTGCAGATGTCTCCTTTAAGATGTGATGAATCATGTCCCAGCCGTGCTCCTGTTTCTCCAAACGTTAAAGAGTATAAGCTTGGTGGTCTCAATTTGGTCATGTGAACCTATCGATAGTATCTCAACACTTCTGGAAATTCAACCTTTACTTTATGTTTGGTTAGCTAGTTATTATAGATTAACAATAATAGTCATCCATGACCCACATTATTTATTCATTCTCTTGCTATGCTGCCTGCAACTAATTCCTGTCTGGAAAATGGAGCATTTGGATGCTTAAGATTCTCTGCAAAAGCTTTGATTTGACTTTTAAGAAGGGTCTTAGTAAGACGTACAACTGCACCAAAAATAAGTCTTAGTCTTGTCAGTCTCTATGTTTTGGATCATTGTGTAGCATTGTTTGCATTCAGTTATATCCAGAACTTTAAAGGTAATATGTCATTCATTGTTACCAATTAGGTGCCTTTACAATATGACCCGGAAACTTTTCCCAACAACTTGGTGTTATTAATAACATGCATTACAGCTGGGGTGTGCCAGCAGTTCAGGAGTCACAGAGTAGCATGACAGTTTAATTTGGTACCTTGATGAGATTTCTGCCTGCAAAGTTGCACAGAATATAAAAGACTCTGTCAGTACCACATTCGTGGAAGCACTTTAAGGGATTTCCATAGTGTCTTCACTTATTTAAAAACATTTATGCTCAGTGATTTGAAAAAGCATGCATTGTAGCTTAGAACACTGGAAGGGACAGTTCTGATCACCCTAATAATATTATGTACGTTTTTTATTACTACTCAGAATTTCATTGACCAGTCAAAACAGCTCCATCAAGGCAAGTAAGAACCATTACTTCCTGTGGTTAAATACCATGCATCCCGGCAGTGATGGAGTCTTCCTCATGAAGCTGTAGACTTACAGACAGGTCTTCTAGTTTATAAAGTTTAATATGCAGGGCCAAAGAGCTGTACCAAAGCACTGGCTAAAGTCCATCACTGAAGCAAAAGAGGTTTGACATACTACTAGAAGTCACTATATGCAACACATCCTAAATTTGGCAAATAAATCACTTGTTTTCTCTTGCGACTCCAAACTGCCTGTTGCTCTGCTGTCAATCCACGTTAATCTGACAGTGGTCAGTGGCTTTGCTGTGGTGAGCCCCATGGCTGGGATCCTCACTGTGGTTGTACTCTGAGACTGCAGTCCCACTGTGATGAAGACTGAGTGAAGGAGAAAGCAAATATCTGCTTGATCTAAGTCATTTGGCAACTGTCTAAAAGCTACACTGTAAAAAAAGAATAGACAAATTTCCCAACATTGTCATTTTCATAATGAAATATCATTTCAATCCAGTTAATGACAAAATGAAAGAATGTCTAGCCTCAACCATCTATGAAGAAGCTGGGAAAACCTGGACCTCCTCCAAATTTTAGTTTAACCATTCACTAGAGGATATAATTTCATAGTGAGTCTGTCTGCGTCTGCCCAAGTCTGCAAGAAACTGGAAAAGTATGAGTGGCTCTCACTTTACCATGATCTATGTCAAATTTGCAAACTAATTCAGCACCAGGCTTTTCCAAAAGCATGAGGACATAGAGATGCCCAGTTCCATACATCCATGTTATCACTACTAGGTAGAGTAGCAGGAATAGAGCTATGCTATGGTCGTCACCTCTGAATGTTATCTAAACGTTTCCTATAGCATCACAAGGTAGCTGAGCACCCTACGAGAATATAAAAGTTTCAGGGAAAACACTGATGGTGAAGTGTCATTGTGTATTAGCATAGAAAGTTTTCTGAAAGTTTGCAGCATATAGTACACCTGAGTTAAGACAGGAAATGAGTGAACAAATGAATCAATGGGCAGATGAGTTCTCTTTTTTCCTCTCTTTTCTGAATGAAAACAAGTACTGTACTTATTTTCCAGCTGAGAAGTGAAATTAAATTGTCTGGGTACTTGATAGCCTACTGTTTTTAGAAAGCTATTAAGATGCTGCTATCAAGTGGAGGACAGCTTTCTTGACCCTCTTTAGCTGGCTTATCTAGTGACCACCTGACAACTTCATCACTGTTCAGAAGGCAGATCTCCAGTGGTGACCACGTTTAACAGTGTCTGCCTTGAAGTGGCAATTTAGCAAACAAGGGAACACACTTAACTGACTCCTCAGTTTGGTAGGGCAGGACCTTTGAAAGGAAGGGAACATTCAGTGCGGTTTATCTTGTCTAGCTTTCCAGTTACTCCAGCTCAGAACTGTTTTACTTGGACTGTGAGTTAGAACTGGTCATGCTAAGGAGACTGTCTGGGACCAGAATTACAAGCAGAAAGGTCCAACTGTTTCTTTTAGAGGTTCTGTAGTGAAAACACAGGTTTACATAATATTGGCTCTTCATGAAATGTCTAGGTCCTAGCTCATCATTCTTAGCTGATCCCTGTAATTTGATAGTGGGCAAAATTTGATTTTGCTAGTGAGGTCAGTCAATTGGGCATGTTAACACCAAGTGCTGCTCACTTTGCTTGTCGCTTTATTAGTCTTCAGCCAAGGGAAGACCAATTGATTTTTTTCCCTGAGAGAAGACCTTAGACATTAATAACAAAGCATATTTACTGCTCAAAGCCTTTTTTATTTTTTTTTAATCAAATCTTTGATAGTAACGTTTTGACCTGAGCTTACTTCAAGATTCCCATGGCCTGAGCTCCCCACATCCTCATTAACCTTCAACCAGAGGTAGTGTTTTCCAATAAAGGGTTTGAGCAAGGGAAAGTATCCATGTGGGTACAGGGACACAAACAGCATCTTATTTTTGGGGTCAGCAACACAGATAATCAGATGTGGTGTGAGGTCTCAGCTCACACAAAAACCTGGTATCCAGAGACAGCTGCTTATTTGGTCACAAATGCATCCCTGCCAATGCAACAACTATTCTGGCACATTCTTCCATGTGTTAGTCAGGAAAAGGTTTAATGTGGTGCTTCAGGGATGTTTAAGGCAAAATCTTGTGTTTTTAATAACTAAACAGTGAACAGGACCCAGGTTTGCTCTCCTGGACATCCAACATTTCCTGCCAGAGGTATTTTTCCCTCTTCTTTCTTTTGTTTTACTCTCTGGTCTTTAGCCAATGTTCTTTAAAGGACATAAATGGTCACCTAAAGGGGCGTAGTGGCAGATAACAGTCATTCATCAAAAAAGAAATCCTTTCAGAGACAGGAGGGAAGAAGAAAAAACAAATGCAATGAGACCCTTAAGGGAAATTCCTGGATAAATGCTTCTGGGGGCCCAAGTTCAGACACTTGCTCCAGGAACAAGCAGCCCTTCTCACATCTTGGCTTTCAGGGTAGCTGTTTGCTCACAAGCCACATGGGCGCCTGAATTTTGTGATCATGGAACGGATGAATGATTGTCTTCTCCATCCAGCTCTGAACCTTTCACTCAAGATTTCTGAAACGTTCTTTGCAAAGAGCAAAGCTGCCCATCAAACAATGTCAGCAAATGAACCAAAAGGAGAACTGGTTTTACTCTGAAGTGAACCTATTGTGTAGGCACTTTAGAGTGCAGTGACAGCAGCTTAAGAAGCTCCTTTATTTTTCCTTCTGCAGATTGTTCTTTTTAGAAAGCTAACCCTGAATCCGATTATTTTTTATGATCTGAGAAAAGGCTATGGCAACTGTTTATCTTTTTGTGTTTATATAAATTCTCTAATCTAAATCTAACCACTCATCCATTCAAAAGCAAAAGAGACTTTTATGGTAGTCTCTCAAAGATCCTCTGCTTACAAATCAGCATATTGCCACAGAATTTCAGTTAATTTCTCCATTTGCCAAGTAAACTGCAAGGGATCTAGGTAGCTGAGTGATCTGGACTTTTGGTTTACTAGATTGTAATATACAAACTTGTAGAAAATAAAGGAATGGGTATAATTATAGGGCATTACTCTGCAATAACACATCTGTGTATTTTATTTGAGCACACCATGTATATTGCTCCACAGTACAAATTCCTCTTTCTTCCTTTCTCTCTTTTCTTTCCTCTCTTCTTTTTTTGGTAAAAGTTATTACAGACTCCATTTAAGGAAAATAATAAAAATGAGAAAGAAAATTCTTTCCCTATAATTTTTTAGGAATGCAGCCTTTAGAGCAGAAGTATTCTTCAAACTTAGATGATTAGCTTGCATTGACATGAGTTGTTTTCACAGTGGAAATATTCTTCAAATGCTTGGCCACAAAAGAAAACAATCATGAACTTGTTGAAACTATGCCTCCTTGTGGTTGCCCAAAATCTAACCTCAAGTAGTAGCTGTAATTATCCAGTGGTAAAGTGGTGCGTCTTTTTAATACAGGTACTCAAATGCAATTTCCAGTCCAACCTGTATCTCCATTGATGAATTGGTTGTAGGATCAGGCTAGAGATGTCTGTGAGCAGGTGAATAAAAGGAAATAATAATAATAATAATAATTATTATTATTATTATTAATAATAATAATAATAATAACAACAATAACAACAACAACAACAACAATAGTAATGGGAAAAGACAGGGAAAAATTATTTAAAAGAGTCTTGGTCTTATTTGTCATGCAAGGATGTGATGCATTTGCAGGATGCACTGACTTTAGATTATTGACATCAAATTTGAAAGGATTTCTCTTTCTGGAGGTGAGTGCCTTTTACCCTCTGTCATGGTCCTTATACCTGCTGTTGTAGTTACCCAGTCCAAGCAATACATAAGAGGTCATGGCTATTCACTGAAGTTTCCACTGAGAGGAAAGATCCAGTGGGCTCTCTGAAGTGATGTGGCAATTAACCCTGACCAAACCCTATCCCAGAATCCTCTCCTGCCAGGAAAAAACTTTTCTCTCATTTCTCCTTTACAGAAATTAGCTCAAGGGAAAAAATGTAACATTATAACTGAAGCCAAGGGGAAAATTGGTCTTTCCATGTGGTACAACGTCCACACACATAGGTGCACTAGTGAGATTCTACTTCTAAAAATTAATGATAACAACAACTATAATAATATGCAAATGACTTGGTCAAATTCATCTAAAAATTGAGTCGTTTCCATGTCAGTTAATGGTGTTTTGTGTGGCTTATCATCCAAACAGTCTCAATTTCAACATGGGAAGAAGAAGAACCAGAAAAAAAAATTTAAAAAAAACCAAACAAACCGAAGAGACAACACCTTAAGACAGTGCATACTGTGAGGATCTCAGAACTGATGCTTCATCAACCCTGTCCACAAAAGCAGAAGTCCATCTGTAGTTGTCAATACCAGAATCATTTTCCAATAAATTCAGAAATGTGTCAGTAGTTGGAATATCTCCTACCACACATGTCCATCTCACTGGGGTCAGTCTACAGCCCAGCATTCAAACCCCACTGCAGTGTAGCAGTAATTACACCATGATTTATAAGGAATTAAGATTTTTCTCTGGACTTTTGACTCCAGTCCTAGACTTGGTCAGGACACTGGTCTGTGCTGGCCACCAACATGCCACATTCAGCATGAACTTGCTGAGGTCAGAATGACTATGAGCATTTCCTAGGTATATTTTCTCCACCTAAATATAATTTTCCAGCAGTCTGGAGTCTGCTGTTACTATATTAAGGAAGTTCTGTTTCCTGTGTACATCCAGGTTGCTATTTTCTTGAAAAAGAGAGTATAGCAAACCACTCAGTCAGCCTCAAAATGTTTGGTTGTGTTTTTGTTTTAGTTTAGTTTTGTTTTATTTTATTTTATTTGGTTTTGTTTTGTTTTGTTTTTAACTCCATATTCACTCTCTTTTCTCTTTTTCCTGGGAGGTCTCCTAAACTTTTCCTTGCTAACTCTTCCATTACTACATTTACATTCCCATTCCAACCCACAGTTTATAACTTCACACACACCTTTTTTTTTTTTTTTTAATCAGATGTCCTAAGACCTTCTCACTGTTTTTGCTGCCTTGCAAGTGCTGCCAGAGCTAAGAGAAAGAAAAGCACAAGCAGGAAGGCTGGAGCAGGATCTTGGGATCTGGGAACTTTAGATCAATTTCTCACTCCATACTTCTCCACTACAACTTTAAACATATCCTTTTCTTTCTCAACACCTCTGTTTTACTGATCCAAAGCAAGGAATACCAGTGACTGCTCTATACACTGGACTTCAGATGCAGCTAGCTTGTCTAGGAGGAGGGAAGGGAGAAAACGAGGGATGTTTACATGCTCTCACATTTGATAATGTAAATCATACTTTTTTTTGCTGCTGCTGAAGGATGCAATGAAATGTACACCTGTTTTGTAATGAATAATCAAAGCCAGTTCACTTGGAGTTCCTAACTCTTGAAACAATAGCACAGTGGATTTTTCATGACCCAGAGAGGAGGACAATGACCAGAGATGCACGTTGGAAGCACAGCCTTATTGTCTTTTTTATTTCAGACTCCTTAAATTCCTTTAGTCCTGTTGTATGGTTATAAATAAGTTCACAGGCTGTTTTTACTTACACACACATGCACTACATTCTGCAAAGTGAATGGTAACTGAAATCAAGAACCATGCTTCTCCAACCCCAAACAAAGGCACTGCTACTTCTCGGCAGCACTGGGATTTGACCTGGGGGTCCTCTGGAGCAGGGACTACAAAAGATTAACATTTCAGTCTGCTGAGCCCACCAGTGCAGTCTTGCCTTATCTCATAAGCTCTGCCAGAAGAATGAATTACCCTAGTTCATTAAGACTCGTTTTGAATTGTGGTGAGAGGTCACCACATAAGTCACCTCCAGTCTATTTTGTGAATAATATGGATTATGATATAAGCTGGCTGGGAGGTTGAAGCCCAAGGATTTTGTTTTCTTTATCCTTCAAGGTGGGTAGAATATAGGGTGGGGGAGACCCTGATCTGGACATTTCCTAGCACGGCATAGTAAACCATAGAAAAGTCCTTTTTGTTCTTTTTTTTTAACCCATGAATGGGTGACCTCTTGATCTCTCTGACCCCTTTATTTTTGCCATGAAAGGACTAAAACTAGCTGTGCCCCTACAAAACCTTCTTTCACTTCAGTTTTCTCATGATTAAATTCCCTGCTGTGTTTTTGTTTAAGTGCTCTGATGCCTCCCTTTGGAATTGGGCAGATGTTTGACTCTTTGAAATGGCACTTTTTTTTTTCTTTTTTAATTTGGCAGTGGCCTACAGCTAAGGCATGTTCGTCCATACCAGGAAGAAATGAGAAAGGTTTCTGCAGTGGCATTCATGTCTCACCATCTAAATGTACTTTGCAAGTGATACACTGGGACACAGTAATGGATAATTTGCATCAGAACATACTTTGATGCACAGAATGCTGTGCATAAAGAAACAAAAGCTGCCTCCTCCATGTTGAGTAGATAACTGGGAATACATTAATTACAGTTGTAGACCTCTTCAAATCTAACCATGTCAAATGTAGGTAATGGAGGGTAAGGTTGAAGGCAGATGGCACATGATCTACTTTAATAACTTATGTAAAAATAAGTGGAAACCAGTCATTGGGGAAAAGATGGGAAAATAATGTTGAAGAAAATGGATGTGCTTCAATTATCAGTCAGTGCTGTACATGGATAATCCCACTAGCTCTGTGGGAACTGTGTTAATTTATTACTGCAGGGTCTTTAGAAGAGGGAAGGTAAACTTGAATAATGTTTAAACATGGTGTCAGAAACGTTTTTTTATCAGGATTGAACTAAATCCAAATTCTCTTTAAATGACTCTTTATCAGGCCTGTGTAGACTAGGGTCATTAAAGATGAGCATTCATATAATGTTTGCAACTAATTGAGATCAAGGCATTATTTTGCTGCTTGCTATCCAAATAAACTAAATTTTCTCCCAAAGGAAAGATAAGCTCAAGATTTACCAGAGGTCAATAATATACCAGCTGAGCTAATGATTCAATCCTCAAATTTTGCAATGCTAGACTTAGATTTGCTCAGAAAAAGTGTATGAATTGAATCTCACTAAATGGGGGCAAAACTTCCTACATTGTTCACAGAAGCAAACCAAGCCCTGTGGCATCCCTCTCTTGGCTGCATTTCCAAGGTGCTCTGCATCACCCTACTGAGCTTAATGTCCAGGTGCAGTCCCTGGCTGGATTTGAGGGTCCAGGATGTTTACTCCTCTGTCCCATCTTTCTCACTCCTGTTAGCAATCCAAGTCCATATAACTTTAAGTAATGCATTTTATCCCACCTACTTTCAATTCTATGCAGTCCAATACAAACCAAATAAACCCAAAAGAAATAACATACAATATATTAAATAGACTTGTACTAGCAACCAGCTTGCACTAAAGGCCACCTCCCATGGGGGCAGTCTGGTTTAATTATCCACTTGAAAACATGTCTAAGGTTTCTAGCACAATTTTTTCAACCTTTATTTAAAACACAAATTCCACTGGAAGACTGATCTTGTTCTGACCGCTCAGGAGGGTGTTTAAAGGTTTTAAAATGTAAATATAGTCCAAATACTTTAACAAAGAAAGAGGAGATTTCTTATTAGGAAAAAAAATCCCCCAAAACCCAAAAACAACCTCTTAAGATCCAGTATTGGAGTGTCTTGCATTCAGGCTCATCTTCCCATGAGATGCCATTAGTGGCAATATTGAGTGTAGGCAACATGAAGCACAAGGAGAGTTCAGATCTCAGTGGGTAAGACATGGGCAGCTGCTGTTCACCTTCTACCTGGAAAATAAGGGCAATGAGATATGGCTGTGGGTGAGATAAACAGATCAGTAATGTCCTTCTTCTTTCTCATAGTTCTCAAGAGGAAAGATCATTGTCTTTTCCCCAGCCATGGCTTACAGAAGGGTGGCTATGAGGAAGAGAGAGTGAGAGAGATTTAAAAATGTGTCAGCTTTATCCTGTGCTGAAGTAGATTATTGCCTAGTAGTGAATTATCGTTTTTGTGAGATCTTAAAAACCAACAGCTGTGAAATTAACTTCTGACTGATTTTAATTGAGATGGATCAAATTTTAAAATACCAGATATAAAAATTCTGGATGCTGTATTGGGTCTGACCGGGACAGAGTTAATTTTCCCCCTAGAATCCCTCAGAGTAGTGTGCCTCGGTAGCCAGAAAGGTATTAATAACATACCAGTGCTTTAACTACTGCTGAACTGTGCTCCACAACATCCAGGCTGTCTCTCCAATATTACCCCCTCATCAGTAGGCTGATTGTGAGCAAAGTTTTGGATGGGGACACAGCTGGGATAGTTGATCCAAACTGATGAAAATGATATTCCATATCATATGATATCAGATGTTATGAAGAACATAATTGGTCTTGAGCTATGTCAGATAACTATGGTCTTGCAGAGCCTCGGAGGTGACCACTGATGATGGTGGACATCATTTGGACTTTAACAGGTGATGGGATCCCAGCAGAAATGCTACCTACCAGTAACTCTCCTCTAGCTAGAGATCACTGGTCTGAGCTGTAGCTAAAGCTAAAGACTGGGTGTTGAATACCCTCTTTCAGGCAGTTTTTGACTCCTTGTACTTTCTCGGTGTGAAAAGCAAGACTAGTGTCTTTTTGATGAGCTATCTGGTGGTCGACTGTTTACCTCCTCCACAGTCATGTTGTTTGATCCACTTTCATGTGATGTAACTGCTAGACCAGGTTCATCCTGTCTTGTTCCACATCTTGGGTTGTGCACCATTGCCTAATGCTTCTTTGGAATGAAACAGCACTATTAATGCAGATTATTATATATTTGCTTCTTTACAGGCAAAATTATTTTCAAATACAAGACAGTTAAAGGATGAATTATCTTTATTAACATCCCAAGTAAAACTTTTTGGTGACAAGACTGAGAATATAAAACTATTTTTCTTTTCTAAAATCTGTAAAATTTTAGCAAAAGTGTTAGGACATCTGCACTGTAGTTACTGAGTTCAAGTATGGAACAGGAAGGATAAAAGCAGGGTAGTAGGTATAAGAGGTTAATGGCACAATATGATTTCTTTAATAAAACCATTTTAATTACTTGGTGTACTGTTATCTCTTCAGAAGACTTAGCTTTAAAAATCAGGTTTTTCTAAAATTTCCAATTTTTTTTTTCTTCTGAGTCTCCTTTTATAACACTACCAAAAAACCCACGCTAACTTAGAAGAGCAAAGAATTGATTCTTCAGAAAGACACCTGGATCACATTGTTTAGGAGTCAGTAAATTGAACCTAAGTTTGGATGGCATCCTCCATGGAGCTGTAGGCTTCTATGCAATCACTTTAGATTTGTCATTGCGTTCAGAGTTGGCCATTCTTTTACCCAAAACAGCTCCCACAGGGATCCAGATGGCTACTGCCACTCTGTGAGACACTTTCTGCTCTGGTCTCATAATCAGAACAAATGATGAGAACGTAATAGAACACAGACGACAATTCAGAAATTATGAGCAACCTATTGATCTTTGGGGACTAATATCACAAAGTAAGGAGTGTAACACTACTCCCAATTTAATTGAAAACTCTCTGCATAAAGGACAATTGACAAGAAATGTACAATTTTGTGCTTCAGGAGAGACGAAATGATGGAACCTCAGGATATAACAAAGATTTAAGCATTGTATTTGACTCTCTCCTGTGACAGGTGGGAAATTACTTAGTCAAAAAGACATATGCAGTGTCTTATACTCTGTGGTGCTGTTCTGGCAAACAGACCTGAGTTTGCCCACTTCTAGTTCTCTTTTTTCACACCCCCTCAGCATACATTGACATTAGAGGAAAAACAACAAGGTTGTTGCAACCATTGGAACTGATGCCATGGAGAAAATTGTGTTTTGCAAGTTGATTACTCAAGCTAATGATGTCATTGCTGTTCTAACTCACCAGGTTCAATGGGCTTCATCTCATACCAAAAGGAGTATATTTGACTTCTTGTGTAAAAGTACCTAGGGAAAAATTAGGGCACAAAAATTATTGGCTGGGGAAAGTGTTTTGATTTTTCTAGTGCAGGTTTGTATGCAGGAACTCAGATTTCACTTCTCCTCTCAGTTACTATACTGGTTCCCAGTCCATGTAACAATAGTAGAGGGCTCACGGTAGCTAATTCTACCAGAACAAGGCTGTATGGGAATTCATTCTTTAGCTTTGATTGCTGCATAGAGTTTGGAACATCTCATGATTTTAACTGTCAATACGATGACCAATTTTGGGCCAAATTTTGTCCCTTTTTGTCTTCAGTAAAAATGTTGCCTTTGATTCCACATAATCAATGATAAAACACTTTGGCCTGGAGACTTTACAGAAATAAACAAGTGCATTGAGCATAATGTTTCCTTGTTAGCACTTTGTTCAAGGACATCATAAGCTTTTATGAAAAATAAAAACAATTTCCATCCATTTCCTCCTGGTGTGCTGTTCTAGAGAAGGTCAAGTAATCTGTTTGGACAAAATATGCTCTCACTTTAGATTTTTCTGATTCAAGGTGAGGAAAAATGAAAAGCTTCAAGTGCAGGTTATTTTGAATACCATTTGCTTTGTAGCAGTTGCTGCTTTTTGTTCTTTCCAAAGAGATTTCTTTGGAGGGGGAAAAAAAAAAAAAAGACAACATGCAATAAAAAGTGTTTAAATTGTTGTAAGGTGGGTTTTATTGATTGTGTTACATGTTTGCTACAAATTTTGGAGAGGCACTTGTGTTTCGGTACTCCACTTTCATTGCACTGGCCTTGGTTTACTATCTCAGATCTGTATATCTGTAAGTGTGCATGGGAGGAATTTCATTAAAGTATGATAAGCTGGAAGATGAGTATGAAGGAGAGAGCTAGCATTATCAGAATGAGGGGAATGTAGAAATGCATGAAATGTTTTTCAGTTTGGGAAAAATGTGTTGCTTATTATCATCCTGAAAATCTGACGTTGCACAGCAATCAAGGCAGCATACAGCTTTTTGGCTGCCTTGTGATATCAACAGAGGCACCCGTAATATCACAGTGAGAATGCTGGTTTAAGTGACTCACAGAATCATAGAATGGTCTAGGTTGTAAGGCACGTTAAAGATCATCTCGTTTCAATCCCCTGTCATAAGCAGAGTCTCCTTCCCCTAGACCAGGTTGCTCTAAACCCTGTCCATCCTGGCCTTGAACAATTCCAGGCAGCCACAACTTCTCTGGGCAACCTGTGACAATGCCTCATGACCCTCACAGTGAAGAATTTCTTCCTAATATCTAATCTAAATCTACTCTAAACCCACCTCTGCCAATTTAAAGCCACTAACCCCTGACCAATCACTCCATGCTGTTGTCAAAACTCACTCTCCAACTGTCTTACAGCCCCTTTAGGTACTGGAAGGTACTCTATGGTCTCTGATATGCTGTGTCTGGGCGGTGTCACTGCTTTATCTTGATTCACATGTGACCTGGGATTTGCTACATCAAAATAAAGATATAAAAAATAAATGTTGGGCAGGATTCATCTGCACATTTAACCAGATGAATTTTAGTGTCTTGTTAATCGAATTGTGAGCTAGATGGCATAGCTTCTTTTAAATTTGATGTCTTCAGTGCAGACAATGCAATCTAGAGAGCTATTTATCTGACCCTGTGACAGACACCTGCATTTGACCAGCCAAATGGTTTTCTAGACTTCACTGACTGTGCTGATTAGGTCTCCTCTGTGAAGTGTAGACAGACACCTGTCTCCCCTGTAAAGGTCTAATTTCAGGTGTCTGAATCTGGCCTGTTTTTCTACCAGAGCTGAAACAAAATCTACACACTTTAGAAGAAAAGAATATTATTTATAATTCACGATGGCTTCCCCCACTTTTTCTTGACTTCACCTGGTGGTCAGTGTCCCATTCAAATAAAGAAGATTGTTGATTTTTTGCAGTATTCTCATTGCTGGTTTATCTGAAAACTTGCCTTTGGGGCTGTTAGCGTTTCCTTGATGCCTTTGTTCACATTCAGATTACCTGAGATGTACCAGGCTTCTCTACATCATCAGCAGATTTGGCAATAGGATTAGAGTACAAGCTGGAACAGGTCCAGCTATTAACAGCTAAAATATATGGTCCGACTTCGATCACTTACTGTGATTGCCATAGTTAGCTCTTCTAGTGACAGTTTTACAGCAGACCTAAGTATTTTGCTTCATTTCTTTATATTTGTTTGTTTGCATTTGTGTACATGTGTATTTGCTATCATCACTATTCAGGCTTTCCATGGTGGGCAGGAGAGATTGTGAATCCTGCTTAGAATCATTAGGCTGTTTCTTAAAACCTTAATACTTTCTATGATACTTTTTACTTGTTATCTTCAACCCTACCTACAACTGACTGTGTTAAGCAAAATTGTTTCTGTCTGTTGCTTCTGCAGTGCATCTGTTCCCTACATCATTAATTCTAGATTTGCACAGGACGACAATTGACATTTTTCTTATGGTACAATGGAGTTACTAAAAGACAAGAAACATGGAAATGGTACAGACAACAAGGGTTTAGAAAGCTGTTACTTTTAAGCCAGCATAGAGTTGTCATTTGCATCTCTTGCTTGACAGCTGCAGTTTGGAGCATATTGCTTTACAGGAAAAAAAAAAAAA
>VXAU01003366.1:90988-134787 GCA_013399695.1 Formicarius rufipectus
AAACCAAACTTATTCTTTTCCATACCCTTATGCAAGTCTGTGCAGAAATTGAATAATTTTTTATGCTAGGGTGGGAAGGATATGCCAGACAACAAAAACAAATGCCTACTGGGCTGACCAAGGGTCACTTTGATAACACCTCAGAAGGCTTTTGGTTAGAAGGTGGAAGGGACCTTAAAGATTAATTCCATATTCATTCCATTTGTCTTGAATCACTTTAAAACCTGGTTACAGGTATTTTGCTAATTGATAAAAAGATTAGTATCATCATGTTGGATTCATGATTTCTGTATCCACAGGTCCCCATGTAACAACATGGTTCAAAATTAGGTCATCTAATTAACTGAAACACAGAAGGTTTTGACTAGTGCCACCCCAATACAGTGCAACAAACTTTGAGGAATTACACGAAAGTCTCAATAACAGATATTGAGTGCTTTTTTTTTTTTTTTTTCTGGCAAGCAAGCAGATGGATGTTCATGCAGCCGGTCTCCAAACACTTCCAAATGCAAAATGGGAGTTTGCACCCCGGAAGACACAAAAATGCTTTATCTTCTTAGTATGATTACTTATTTTCAGCTAACTGAGCAATTAGATGGAGACAGGAAATTTAGAAAAGCTAGACTGGAATGAGAAGTTAAGAGTCTATTTTAATAGCTTTTTCATAGAGTAAGCCCCCTTCCCCACGCACATACAGGTTTTCCTGAGTGCTATATATATTAGAGTCATCTACTGGATCTTACCATCAACGAAGGTGACTTGTGTGCTAAAAAAGGGTATGGAAATGCTCACGTGAGCTGCATGATGCTGTGGTTCAAAGTTTGCTGTAGCCTGTGGCTGTCTGTATTGGGTGCTGTTGAGTTGTCAGCATAGCTTGCAACAGGATTCAGGTTATTTGCAAGTATACCTTAATGAAGTTGATCCTGTTAGCTTCCATTACCTGAAATGGATTCTTAGTCATCAAGAGCCTTCCTCTTTTAGGAATCATAACATGTAAAAGTTAACCAAATGCGATGCACTCTTGGCTGTGAATACTGGCATATAAAGCTTTTAGCTGTAACCTGATTCACATCTGCTCTCAGCACTTAAGCTGATGGAAAGTGACAAGCCTGAACCACTGCCACTGACCCAGGTTCTTGCTGTCTTTTTGTTAAGTAAATGGAAAAAAAGTCATACTAATTATCAATAACAATCTGTATTTTCTCAATTCTTTGCAGCCTTATGCAGATCATTTTCTGTGTGTTTCTAAGCACAAAGCAGTGGCTTCAAGGGTCACAGTCCAGTTAGTCAATAAAAATCACCAGCACTTGTTATGAGGTTGTATGCCAGCTCAGAGAAAGTCGTATTTGTTCTCTCCTGGCAGCCCAAAACAAGCCAAAAATGACCCATAACCTTCTGCTCAGGCTTGAGATGGTTATCTGTATAATTTACTAACTGATCTTTGAAGTGTGGGTTACATGAAATGTGCACACAAACAGCTTTCCAACTGCATGGATAAAAATCTTGCAATGAAATCTCTGCATACTAATGCTAATGCATGTGCTCAATTTTCAGAGACCAGTTGGATGTGCTGCAAAGCAGCACCATTCAAACCCCACAGCAAGGGGATAAACACAAGCATTTTCCTCTGGACTGTGAATCTGCCATATCCCTTTTGCTTTTGTGCCTCTTGTAGTGTTTTCTCCTGAGTTTTTCTTGATTTTGGAAACAACTCTTACTCTCCTTTCCAAAGGGATGAGTATCCATCACTGTGTATTATCGTGTGCCTCTTGATTGTTCTCTGTATGTAGAAAAGATGACAACTCCTTTACTGCCATTTGGGAAGCATAAAATTTCCAAATATACTTCAGTGCCAGTTCCACTCACAGGTGGAGAAGGCAGTAACTCTCTCTGAATTACGGTATGCTGTGATGTGTTGTTTCTGGGGTCTGCTTTTCCAAACCAAGCAGCAAGCAGTGTCATCATGCAGCCTGTGGCCAAACCCATACTAATAGGCTTGGTATTAGCAGGATATATGAGCTCAGGGTTGTAACCTTGTTAATACAGACACACTTTTTGACCTGGAGCTGAGCTGAGTCCTGTAGACCCAGCAGTGTCATATCTGTTCGTAAGATATTGCCTAGACCTATAAACATGAGGGAAGTGAGTGACTGAAAGGTGGAAAAGGATCTCCTGTTATCCACATCCTTTTTCTTCCCACATATGTGCAAAAAATTAAATGAAAAATCCAAAATATCCTACTGGAGAATATCAAGGAGCTATTTCCAAAGTTAATCCCTTTAACTATTCAGATGCTAAAAGTGAAAAGCACAAGATGCTTCAAGGGAAACTCAAACTAATCAGCTGCCATGATTTACATAGCTACAAAACTGAGAGCTTTAGATTAAATATTATGAAGAAATCCTTCACTCTGAGGGGAGGCGAGACATTGACACAGGTTGTCCAGAGAAATTGTGTCTCCCCCATCCCTGGAAGTGTACAAGGCCAGGCTGGACAATTCTTGAGCAACCTGGTCTAGTAGAAGTTGTCACTGCCCACGGCAGTGGGGATTGGAACTAAATGATCTTTAAAGTCCCTTCCAATTCAAGCCATTCTTTGATTCTGTTAAATTCATTGTCACTATCAGTTTTAATAGAGACAGAATTTGCTGCTTAGCCTGAGTTCAGGTGAAATGAATAAAAATCCAGATTGACAAAAAGATCTATAAGATATTTGGAATATTTAAGGACCTACTTCATGCTTTTTAGCTGCTCAGACTTAAGAGGATGGTACTGTTTTATTAACAATCAGTTTCACGTAGTCAACAAAAGTTGCTAACATTTTTAAAATACTCCATTTGAAGCATTTTGTATTGCTGTAGCAATGAACTCCACTAGGAATTCAGGGCTCCTGGATTCAAATGATATTTGAGATGACTACTGGAAATTACTGTGGTACTCTTTGCTTGGCTGCTAGGTCTTATATTTCTAATATTCCTACTGACTAAAGATAATAGGATGGGAAGGGTAGGAAAGATTTTTATTGAGTCTGTGACATACCTTAGGGTTTGCAAGCGAGGGTTTAACTCCTGTGATGTGGGTGTGCATCCATCTCTCTGTGAGCACAGACAGCAAACAAATATGAACAAAGTTGGGGAGAAAAATTAAATCTTTTTAAACTTGTGTGGATACCATAGCTGAACATCATTGTCTATGAGTTAAAGACAGAAAGGTAAACTTCCCTAACAAAGATGGTAACTTTCTATTATAACTAAATGTACCTTAAGCAATTTAATTTTATGAGAAGGCACCTATTTTGATAAACCGTTTTATCATCAGTATTTTGATGGCTTCCTCCCCTAATAACCCTAGTATTTCCATTTCTGAAATACATCCTCATGCTCCAAGTGTTTTGTACCACTTTAAATAGCTTCCTCATCTCCAAGATGCTGACATCTCCCAAAGTGTCTGTGCTCTTTAGACACCTTCTTTGTCATCATATAACTGTATTCTGTATATTTACCTTTGGAAATCATTCCTCATTAGTGAATCCTTCTACATTCCTGTGAACAAAATGCTATGACAGTGACCACATTTAATGAGCCCCTGCTGTTATGACATATCTGAGGCTTCATGAGCCTTGTGGCTATGAATGCAGCAACAGTCCCAGAAAACTGTGCTTCTCATGATCTTCTGTGGATCATCAGAGCACGACTGAAAACGGACAATGAAACATTTAACAAATACAGTCTTAGGAAAGGAGATTTCCTTCTTGCAGGAAATCTTTGGATTTTTCTTCCCTTACTCATTCAGATGTTAAGGATGAATGAATTGCTGCCACTGTTTGAACCAATTATTCACTGATCCAGAAAATAAAGATGCATAACCAGTAAACTATCATACTCATAGTATATAATTTTGCACTTTAATCTTAGACAGAGAGCATTTTCACGGTAATCCCAACAGGTTTATCATTTCAACTAAAAGAAAAAAAAAAAAAACAGGCAACTTTCATCATGACTAAGAGTTTCCAATTAATCCTTTTATTCTTGTTATTATTTCTTAAGCTTTTTTGTTAGGATCTAATAGGCAGAGTTTTCCATTGTGAACTGCCCTGCATTCTGCAGCTCCTGGGTCTCTGTGGCACATCATCATCTGCATGGCCAGCTCTGGAAAAGCTGTGAGTGGAACAGAATATGTGCAACAGAAAGGCACGCTGCAGAAAAGGAGGTGGGGAGGAGAGGAGCGCAGGGAAAACATTTCACAAGAAGTAGTATTACATCAAACCTATAAATAATAAAAAGAACTTTATTTGCCTACCTCTGTGAGTCAGTTGTTAGTGTTGCTCCATACATCTTTTACACTCAGACTGTATATAAGTGAAGGGTCTCAAAGTGCTTTATGTATAAATAAGGAATAGTAGTCTGTTTCATATGAGGGGAAAGAGGTGATGGTAAGGTGAAATAATTAAATGGGTGAGTGTTAGAGAACACAGAGCTGAGCTCAGCATAAAACCTTGTCCTTCAATACTTGAAATGGATTTTTGGACCATGTAAAGGTGGTTTGGAAGGGGGAATAAAACTTTGCCCCTATTCACAGAAAATATGTTTGCATTTTTTCTCTTCACCATCAGTGTGATTGTGGTAGGCAAAATGTTGGCTTTGTAATGGTGAATGCTCTCATGACTTTGTGTGATACTTGAGATTGAATTCTTTTACCTTAGTGACTACACCAGAAGGAGAGTGAAGTTTTAGTTTTACTCACAAAAAAGGAGGACAGAAAATATCCATCTTTTTACTCCTTTTAAAATAAAAGCCCTAAAAATGTGAGTTTCATGATGACTTGCCCATAGGATCTTCAAGTCAGAGATATGAAAAGCATTGCTAAATGTATAAGGCTGGAAAGGATGGGTTCTGGTTGTTTCTACCTGCCTTTGGGTAAGTCTCTGGACTCAGTCTTTGGATCAGTCATACTGGATTGCTATACGTTTCTGTCTCTGAGCAACCATGCTAATTACTCCCAAGCACTGTAGCCTGCCTGTTAATTGCTTCCTTTTGGTTCTTGTCTCTGTAAATTCTTGACACCCTCTGGCTGAACGAGACCAGTGACTATATGGCAAATGTCATTCTCCTGCAAGTGCAGAATAACTTCAGAATTATTTAGTTTTGCTGCATTAGTGCCAGACTTACACCACTGTAATAAAGAAGAATCAAGTTCATAGCAAACCCCATGGCAAGATATTGGCAAGAGCCGCAAGATCTTTGAAATGTAATCCATCTTTTATATCTAAGTCTGTAATAGCTTTATTTCTCTTCAGGCATAATTACATGGGGCTGCATCCTCATGTACATTTATAATTTAAATATCCATGTGTAGACTTTCATATGTGATTACGACTGATTTATAAAAGCAAATAAGGTCCCATGAGGGAGAAATTCAAGGTGCTTGAGGTGTCTAGCACAGTCAGTTCTTGGAGTCAAATAATTAGACAAAGATCTCAATCTTTATTTAAAAAGGATTCTGAGATTTTCAGGTCATCAAGAACTAGCTTGAAAAGATGTCCCAATTCTGCAGCAACAGATTGTTAAGATCCAAGAGAAAAAAAAAAAAAAATACTCTTTTTCTTTGCTATCTCTCCCCTCCCCCTTTTTAATAAAACTACTAATGGTACATTAAGATGAATGGACTCAGGAAGACTGTGATGTGTAGGCAACGGTGACATTTTTTTGGACCTTAATTCTTTTTAGGGACTGTACCAAACCTTATTGGATGTCAAAAACACCATGAATGGTCTCTTCATCTAGTTCTTGGGTTTTCTTACCCTGTATTTTCAACTCTCCTGTCCATTTTTTATGAGCAGAAGATTACAGCAGGTTAGCATCACAGGATAAGAAGGAAGAAGTGTTGCCTGCTGAATTTCAATCTGGCGTGGCAGACTTGCTTCTTTGATGACTATTTAGCAAGTTACTTCCCTCTATCCAATTTGATTTCTTCACTTGCAAAATGGCCTCCTTCCTAAAACACTTTTGAGTTCCATGGATTGCTGAAAAAGCTGAATATGAAGAGTGTAGCTGACATGTTAGAGAGGGAGGGCAGCCACTCAGGGAAGGGAAAAAGGGGAAAGCAGGGAGCTCTTATATATAACAAGAAAAATAGAGTGAGCAACAACTTAGGGAAGGAAGTTAAAAGCAAAGAAAATGGAGACATTTAGAGGGTAGTAGCTAAGTAACAGAGGAACCTGCATTGGTCAGCTCTGTGGCTACAGAGGTTATGTCCACACTAGCAATTAATAATAAAGGAATCATAGGATCATAAGTCTGGAAGGTATTCAAAAGACCCCAAGGCAGGATGAGCTATATCTCTGTCATTTCTGGTGCAGGTTTCTGTAATTTGTTTTGAAGACATCCTTTGATGGAAACTTCACAACCTTCCTAGACCTTTTACCTCAGTGTTTGCATTACCCTTAGAAAGTCCCTCTCATGGAAAGTCATGTAGGCAGAAAATAAGTGTAATTTCTGACTGAAGGAATTTAAACATCATATTGACATATGACATATTGACATATGATAGGTCAGGGAGCAGAGTCAACATATATCAGCCCTAAAGACACACTTAGGATGGATCTTATGTTTTGGGGTTCGTTCTTTTCTTTCTTTCTTTCTTTCTTTCTTTCTTTCTTTCTTTCTTTCTTTCTTTCTTTCTTTCTTTCTTTCTTTCTTTCTTTCTTTCTTTCTTTCTTTCTTTCTTTCTTTCTTTCTTCTTTCTTTCTTTCTTTCTTTCTTTCTTTCTTTCTTTCTTTCTTTCTTTCTTTCTTTCTTTCTTTCTTTCTTTCTTTCTTTCTTTCTTTCTTTCTTTCTTTCTTTCTTTCTTTCTTTCTTTCTTTCTTTCGTATGGCCAGAAAAGACCAATTCATCCATCCTTCTCATACATCTCTCTGTTTTGCCAGCCTCTGAAATGTGATGTTTAAAGGCATCAATTGCCATCCGCACCAGCATCTACTGCAGAGCAACCTCACCTGCACTCACTGTGGCTTTAAAGTATTGTATGCTGCATGCTAGCAGACTCTAACCACAAAGGACCAGTAAAAAAGCTTTCTGCCCGACATGAATTAGTACGCTCAGTTAAAAATTCATAGGAAGATTACATAAAACCGTATGCTGCCTTTATTTTTCCCCTTTTGCATTAAAAATGTACAGCTGCTCTGCATTAGACATTCCATTAGCCTGCAAGTCTCATAATCTGGACTTTGTAGTTAATGATGGGGGAGGACTAACTGAGAGGGGAGAAGGGGTGGAATGAAAGTGTTTTAGGCACAATATTAAAGGCTTCCCTAAAAAGGATAGTTGGGTGGAGGGTTTAAATGTGGGAGTAGAAGACTTGCTGAAGAGAAACTACATAAGAGACCTGGTTTTGGAATTATTGGCTTGCTCTCAGAACCCCTGAGCAGCATCAACAATAATTAAAATGATATAACCTGTTTCCTGTGGTCATTTGGGAAGAAAATAAAAAATCTATATTCCAAATGGAGTCAGGAAATGTTTAGACTCCTCTAACAGTGTTAAGTCACAGAGAGTTTTATGGCCACTCTGTTTCTTCTGCAAGAGACCCTTTAATTTAGCTGGAAGTCTTGAAGGGTGCAGCTTTGTTATTAGATAATTGACTGTGTTGGTCAGTTAATTGCCTGACATTGAATATATGACCACTTAATGTACTAACAAAGTGAATCATTTAGCAATAATCTTTCTATACCTTGTCATGTATAGAGATGCATTCTGAAGAGTCTTCTTGATGATATTGTGTCAGTAAGTGTCCTAGAAGACTCTGTAGAGAAGCTTGTAGAGATGCTGCTAGTTAGAGGTGTACTCAGTATAATGACAAGTTCAACAGCAGGAAAACTAGGTACAGAATTTTTACACACACTGGGTCTGACTGTCTTTACTCATGGGGCAGAGGCTGAGAAGAAGAAAAAGTTATGGGTCTCATTTATATTGTGAACTCCTCTACATTTACTCAGTCATTCCAGGTGGCATATGCAATCTCCATACTAAAAAAAAAAAAAAAACAAACAAAACAAAACAAAACAAAACAACAAACAAACAAACAAACAAAAACACAAAAAACAAACACCCCCAAAAACAAACAAACAAACAAACTCTAAACCAAACACATTGTTTCATTGTTTTGTGTTTGATAACTCAAACGGTATTTATAAAATCCCCAGGAGATGAAGAAAAGAAGCATTTTGTTCAACATTTATGAATTATGGAGGGGATATTTAATTTCCAACCTATGTAGATTGCAAAATTTCTTTTTTTATTATTTATTTCTCATACAAAAATGAAGTATAGTACCAAAGTCTATTCTCTCCTTACATGGTTGATCCTCAATGCAACATCTTGTATTTTCTGTAAAGATTTATTTCTTCTTGGTCTTTTCCAACATTAAAAATCATAAACACTGCACCTTCTAGGACTGATTATAGTTCTTCACACTTACACGAGATGAGAAAACTGAGCAAATATTTTGTGAAGATTGAATCACAAATAAAATTTTTATGCAAGACATTGTGAAATGTGTGATGCAGTCACCTTTGCTAAACTGCATGTTTAACTAACCATTGCCTGAGTCCAGGTACTAGGCAAGAAGAACACAGGAGCACATTAAAGTGTCTTAATTAAATTATATGCAGTATGGTCATATATAATTGTACAGAGAACATGCTTTCTCCTTGGTTTTATTCCTACATGTCTTTTGTTTCTATATTATCAAGTAAATGGAGTACTCTAGAGGTAAACTTCATTCATGAGAAAATAAGGTGGGTTTTCACACATTTTGGAGGGATGGATAAAATTTCATCTGGTGCTTTGTTTCCTTAAGTATGATGTAAGATGAGCCTACTGATATAAGGAGAATCACAGTAAGTAACAGGAATGACTCTTCACTTCTGACCATACCCTCTTGAAATTTAAACTGCATGTCACACAGCTCTCTGCATTGTCTTCTTGATCTAGGAAATAATTTTTTGCATGAATGGATGTAATGCCTATAATTCAGGTCTGGTGACCAGTCCTTATGGAGCTTTACACAGACTGATTTATTTCTAATAGTTTAAGCAAGTATTTTTTAAATTATTGGTGCTGAAATCAACCACTGAAATAAAAACTGTGGATAAAACAAATATAATAAAGCAGGTAAGTCAAAGTTTGCCTAATAATAAAGCAGAATAAAGAGAACCTGTCTGGAAATCTGAGACCTTGGTTACAACCCAGAGCAGATGTCATGGCCAGACATAATCTCCTAGGGAGCAGAGCTGATGTGCTGCAAAACTTCCAACTACAAGACCTGTGAAAAATGACCTGTTTCTGCAGGTTTTAAGGAAGCATCTTGACCATTTGTCTTGGGAATGCAGTTTTATGTGACTGTGAATCACCTTGAGAAAGTTGCTGTGTGCCAGAGACATGCAACACAGCCACCCTCCTCCAGGTCAGTGCACTGAGTGGCAGAAATGCTGATGTACATTTTGGGCAAGCTGAGGTGTTGCAGGAGTGCCAAGCTTGAAGTTGGCCACGGTCTTAAAACTGAGCCTGATACAGCTGGATTTGACAATACTATTTTTAGCCAAATTTTCCCTTTGTGCTACAAGGAAACCTTTTTCTGCCAAGCTGGTTCCTCCCAATGGGGTTATCATAGTCTACACCTCAGCCTCATCTCTATCAGCATCTCAGTCCCTTTGAAGTGATAGAAAAGGGTTTTTTTTTTAAAAAAAGAGCCCATTATTCATTACAAATATCACTCTGAATGGTGCACAGAGGGTGTTGTAGGAGCCCTTCCAGCAGAGTGATCTGAGGTACATGATGTAGTAGCCCTCCTCTGTGCTATCTCAGACTTCATTTCTCTCCAACTAACCTCTCTCATGCTGGAACTTGGTTTGACTAGTTGTGACTTGACTGGCCTTCTTCAGAGGCAAAATATCTCCAGGATTCCAGGTCTGTGGGCTCCTCTTCACTTGTGACTTCACACACAACTAGGTTATGGCTCATGGTTTAGCCAGAAATGGGGGGTACAGGGAATGGGAAAGAGGACAGCACAATGAGCCATGGATGCCTGTAGTAAAAGCATTGGGACAGTGATAGAAGCATGTGAGGTGGTATGAAATCAACACAATTCTCAGTTCTTGAGATTTCATGTGTTCCCGAGCTTCTCCTCATACAGACATCATCAGGCTGGGGTCCTGGAAGTAGTGCTGACATTTTAATCTTTGCAAGCATGAAAGGTGTAAAGCAATAATTATTCTAATGGGAACTTCACCCGCAGAGGCCTCAGTCTCTGTCATGGCCTCAAGATATCAAAATGGGTATGAAACTCACCATCTTTAACAAAGCTTAATGTTGTACCAATGTTTTAAAAGGGTAAATGGATCAACCCAGGTAATTACAGTACAATGTCAGTTTGACATTGATCCCAGGCAAAATAATGGCTTGGCTGATGCAGGTCTTGAATAGTAAAGACATACAGGAGGGTAATGTAATTAATGCCAATCAATGTAGTTTTCTGCAAAAACTATATTTCTTGTCAAATAATCCTGATGTCTTTTTTATGAGATTACGAGTTTGGTGTAGAAAGGTACTAGTTTTGACATAATAGATCTAGACTTCTGTAAGACTTGACTCTGTGCTGCAAGACATGTTGATTAAGAAATCAGAATGATATGAGCTCAAACCAGAACTTATTAAAATTATAAAACCTGGATGAATATTAACTCTTGAAATGTGTTTGTGAATGGGAACATCAAACTGGGCTGTTTCTAGTGGGCCAAGCACATATGATTTGCTGAGCTTCAGCTACCTGATACTTCTAGGAACAACATGGAAGAAGATGTATTCATTATTAATAAAGTTTTCAGATTTCACACTTTGAGGGAGTGATAAATCATGAATAGGACTGATCAGTGATACAGAACAATCTGTATTGCTTGATAGGAGGGTATGAGACAAATGTAAAGGCAAATGTGTGGGAACAAAGGCCACAGATTCATTCTATTTCAGTGTCACTGATTCAGAGATATGTTTGAAGGGTTCTGGTTTATCACTTGCTGAACATTATTGCCAAAAATATGTGACATAGGTTTTGGGAGAGCATGAATAAAATTAACTGTATCACCTTTGTGATTTGTGTTGATGAGACTGTTACCAGAATATTGCATGTGACATCAACAGGGATGTTAAAAAACTGGGGATGGTTCAGGCAAAATTCCCAAGAATGATTAAGCAATTGCAAATCATGTACATAACAGAAGATTTCAAAATACCACAAATAAAGTTTAAGTTAAAGAAGCAGAAAGAGGCTTGATTAGGTCCTTAGATATACTTTTGCAGAAAATAAACATTGCAAACAGCTCTTCAATCTGTTGAAAAGAACTGAGAGGATCCTGGTGCAATCTGAATGTAGAGAACCTAAACCTTAAAATTAGGCAATACTTTCTCAAGGGTTGTATTTAATCCTGAAAATAACCAGGGATTTTAGAATCAAGATAGGATATCTTCTTAAAAGATACAATCAAGTTCAAAGCCATTATACAGGAATGAAGAATGGTGATCATGAAGGTCCTTTAAAATCCATGAATCTCTGAGTATCAGTGTACAACAAATGTGTGTATTCTTGTCAGAGCCCATGCCAAAGTTAGGATTAACTTCATGGATGAAAGACCCATGCCCTCCTCTTTATGTCTTTATGTTAGCTCTTTCCACTCCTCACACTGAGATCCCTTCTGTGACCACCAATACATTAGCACATCACTGGGGGAAAAATTGACCTGTTCCAGAAGGTAGACCTTTGAAAGAGCCCATTTTCCAGAAAGACTGGGAAACATGAAGCATTAAATAAAAGCACTGTCAGATGCTTTTTGCTCTGGGCAAGAGCCTTACCTTTGACTGCTGGAGATTCATTTTAGCCTATGGTAGCTTTCCCTTTGGACCTTCTCTTCTTTCCTCCTTTATGGCCCAGAACTTGAGCTGAACTCACAGACTCTGAACATACCATATACAATAGCAGTAGAGTGAGAAGTGATCAGAGTTGATGTCTATCATCCATATTTAACAGTGTTTCTTTCACTGTCTGCCAAAGACTGCTCTTCAGAGGACACAGAGATAGAACACCCTACCTCTGCATTGTGATTTTGCGCTTAATGAATTGGTTAACTATATGTATGCTCCTACTAATAATGAGAGCTGTTCTGGAGAAGATTGCAGCTCATGTCATATTCCTTAACCTTGATACATACCTGGAACTTAGCAGAAAATCTTTTAACTTTGTACCTAGAGGAAAGAAATCATGTGACTACTGGGAAAGAGCTTCAGAATGCGTTACACTGAGTCTTTTTCTGTAGGAGCATTCTTTGTTTCTCACCCTTGATGCTTTTCTTTCTGGGAACCTTTGCCCATATATATGAATCTGAGTTCAGCAAAAATATTTAGCTCTCATGACATCAAATGTTACACACTTAATCTCCAGAGCACTTTCTGAGCAGTAATTAATTCTCTCCTTCCTGACACATGGTAAGGATTTGTGGTCATCATATTCCAACTTAGAAGACACAGAATGGTTGTCATTTGCCAAGGGTCTCCTCAGCAACCAGTATCAGAGACATAAGCAATGTTGTGAGTCCCAGTTCACTGTCCTTTGCTTTGATCCCTTAGTGTCTCACTAGGGTAATTCATAAAAAAAGGATTTAGAAGGAACAAGTATCAAGGTAGTTAGCTGGTGATGAGAAAGTGAAGTCAAGCTCTCTGAGGTCTACTGTGCATTTTGTCATATCACATTATCACTGCCTCTAATTGCCTGGATCGTATATCCTGTAAAATATGTCTGGGCTTTGTCTAAGAGATTGCTTGTTATTGTGGACCAAACCCAAACCAGAAAGAGTGTTGAAATTAAACAATGTGGGCAGTCATAGTCGAGTTCTTTAGCCAAAACCCTGTCCCTGTTTAAATTGGTGGAATAGTTGTAGCATTTATGTTGATCATTTATTAACTTGAGGAATATTTTGGGTTCCATGTGATTTTATATCATAAGAAAACAAGGATCATGATACTAAAAAAGCTGGATGATGAATGTAAGAAATTATGGGCTTTTTTTTTTTTTTTGGCTACCTGTGCACTTTTAAGCTGCATTGTCCCTCCTTGGTGCCACAGTGCTTGCCCCTGTTATGACTTTGAGGCTGGATAGTAGCAGTGTGCATGATAGTATCAAAACCCAGGGACAGGCCTTGTAATTTGAAATTCGTTTTGCTTCATCTATGAACAGGAGCAGACTGTTATCATCTTGATCCAGGGCTGTCTATGAGCACCATGGTGCCCATCAGCAGCAGGAGGGGATTCCATGTGAATATTTCTCTTTATTTCTGGTTTGAATATCACAAGCACTTGTTCTGGGTGGTAGTCACCCTTGAAAAGAGCTTTCGCTAACAATGATCCCAGAGGTCCTCACTAGGTAATAAGGTTATGACTCAAATTTCCCTTTAGTCTATCTTTCTGCAGACAGGGAAGTCTGGGCAAGGGAGAGGAATATTTCTAATTCTGGTCCTTGTATCTCTTTCCTGTTGCTAGAGATGATACAGCAGATTCAATGACCTCTTCCATGAAAGAGTAGCGGAGCCTGATAGCAACTGATGTGGGTTGATGGAGCCCATTTACCTGTTCCCTGCAAAGGTGGATGTGAAGAGCTGTCCCACTGGCTCTGCCACATCTCTTTGTATTTACCAAAGCTTCGCAAAACAAGGTACTTTAATATCTTAGCACTGAGCTCTTGCTGCTGTTATCACAGCTTTCATCCCTAAGGTTCAAACTCCCCTCTCTCCCATATTGCTACCAAACTTGCTTGGAAGCAAAAGCCTGGTGTATAGGGACAAGGAGAAATGTAGCATCATATAGCCAGTGGGAACCTCATTATGTGTCCATACGTTTTCACAAGCTCTTTTTGGCCTTTGAGTTGGGATGTTGTTCTAAAATCTCCTTGTATCTAGGGGCTTCTAAATGGAGTAAGAGTGAAAGAAGCAGTCAGTAAAGATTTTATCCATTGTCTGGGAGGCCAAAAGCTGCTATCTAGAGTGAGGGCTTGACTTTTGTGCTCAGAGATACAGGATGTTTCGTTTTCTGGGTAAGCAAGTGATCTTTATGCTTTCTTTACTGATGTGCCATGTGAGGGATGTATGATAGATGTATCTAAGCACCTGGATTTGGGCTGAGATCATCAATCCAAATCTCAGACATCAGAGTGAGAAGTAAGTAATAAAAACTTCTGGTTACAGTGATCCTGGAATGGATTTGACCTTCTCATCACCTTACAAACCCCAGACTATTATTGCTCCCTCCTGCAGTTATTCTAATGAGCTGAAAAATAGTTTTGGACATACTTTTAGAGCGTTGTTGAGACATAAATACACTCTAAGTGAAGACTACATAATGTTTTCCTGTTTGTGCATTAAAAATAATGGAGCAGCAAGCCAGCAACCCAGAGGTGAAAGTCTGTGCATTCCATATTGCCAATTTACAACATATGCAAAATGTAAGCATATAACTTAATTCCCATGCAGTTATAGAGCTTTGTTGTGATATCTTTAATCTATTTTACAGTAATTTGGATTCTGAGCACTCCCTATTCAGACTTGAGGTCTTCCATAGAACAGCCATCCATGTTTCTCACTATTGCTGGGACCTTCTTGCTCTAAAATCATCAATGACCAGTCATTCCCACCTCTGTGTCCTAGCAGAGATGGTGCAGTTGGTCTGCCCTGGTGACTGGACACCTCAGGGATATTTTTGCAGATCTGGATCTCACAAATCAGGACTGAGGCCAGATTCCCAGCAATCACAGTTGTGAGTCCTTGAGGTATTTGTACAGGCATCAGTCATCAGCTTTAAGGACCAGGTGGAAATCAGCCCATGGCTTAGTTTTATTTGGATCAGGGGGTGAAGGAAAGCAGAAATTGAGCAGCAGTATTTCTTTCTTCCATTGTCCAGTCAGGAATGTCTGTATGTGGCTATAAAACACACATGCAATAAACCAAATGCTTCCTGAACACCTTGGACTTGCAATGCACATGCCTGAACAACTTCCCAGGTGAGTCCTGTGTGTGCCTGGGTTTGCTGCAAGAATCAGAAGTACAGCTTTTGCAACATGAAACTATGGAACATGTGTAAGTCTGGCATTTCCATGGGGAAATATTGTTTTCCCCTGCATCGCAGAGCCGATCTGTTCAAGAAAAATGGAGGTGTCTGTAATTTCCAGACCTGAGGCAGATGACTGGATCCCACAAGTGATGGAGGTGACACACATCAGAAATCTAGGAGAAATGTAAAAATCCTTAAATTTTGGTGGTTTTTCGTTTTGGTGAGGGTGTTTTTGTTTGGTTGGTTGGATGGCTTGTTTCTTTCTCTGTTTGATAAATAAAATCAACTTACTCTAGACAGACTTTAGCAGAGACAATATGAAGGAGGATATGGCAAATTACTTTGCTCCCAATCAGCAACATGTTTTTGCTGCTACCCTCGGAATAGGAGGCCATGCACCTTTTTCTAAGCCACTGGTCTTTGCTTTTCTCCTCTGTTCTCTGAAAAATATGTCCCATTGCAGTCTATAAAACATAAGGCTTGGAGGTGTGGTAACTAAAACTCTACTGCAGGCTTTGGACTGAGGCAACTTTGCCTTCAAGGCTTAGGAAAGAGAGTCACAGATTGACTTGAGGTGGATTCACTGGACTAACTGAGAACTGGGTCACCTTTTAGGAAGACAAGATACCAGACTGAACACACCAGTGGTCAGTTTCTGTATGACAAATAGCCTCTATGCTTGAACTACAGTAGTAGAACTAAGTCAATATCTCTGCTAAAGAGAACCATCTCAAAAAAATAAATTTAAAAAAAAAAATCCACAACCCATGGTTTGGTAGGTAGTTCATGCCATGTCTCCAGGATAAATATTGCATTTGTTTATCCAAATTCTATTGCATTTTTGACCTTTTGGATCCCTTTCTTCCTTGAAAGACTGAAGGATAACAGGCAAGAAACCAGATCTTTCATTAATGAACCAGCTACTAATTTCTTCTGTGTGGGTTTGCAAACGATAAACTCTGTAATCACAGAGCCCCTTGGGCAACTGCTTATTGTGGTTGACACAGCACTAGCATGTGTACCACGGTGAAAATGATGGTTCCTAGGTATTCAAATTTCAGTTTTATATGGTCCAAACACTGTTGCTGTAAACACTATAACTTTAGTAGCTATTAATAAAACACTCTAATGTAATCATTACTTACCTGTTTCATGTCCTCCCAGCAGCAAGTCTGGGTAGACATGACTATACAATTAGAATTAATGCAAACCACTTAAAACTTGACTGCCTAGTTTATTTTCAAATGGGAAGGTCAGTATCATTATCCTTGGTGGATTCAATTACCAAATCCTGCATAATCACAGACCATGCTTCCTGTCTGCTAATCATGACTTGTTCTGCATACATTATGTGCAAATATAACCAAAACATGAGATGGCATTTCCATATGTTTTGTGCCTGTAATTACTTCTTACAGGTTGTATTTAACTTTCTTAGTATAATTAAAAATCTTTTTATTGGTTTTGGTTTTTTTTAAAAAAAAAAACACAGAAGAAGAATAAAAAACAGTGGCAAGAAGAAATAAGAAAGCATCTGTATGTAATTAATCCTTCTGTTTCATTTAGACCCCACAGAATCTGTGAATCTAAGTCACAACAGTAGAGCAAAGTTGTTAGAGACATTGCATTTAGAAATGTCTCTCATGAAGAACGTGTGTAATTAGTGGTTTTGTAATTACTTTGTTGGTTTTGGTTTAGTTATGCTTAAGGAAGAGAAATCTAATAAACTTGTATTCAGCACTTTTTTCTCATTCATCACTACTGTAAACAAAAATCCTAACGGCAAGGATAGGGAGAGCTAATACATAATAAGAAATACAGTCACTTAATTAAATGTAAACATCCTCTAATGAGAGAAATTACATTATTGTATGGTGAGCTTGATCTCTAACCAGTGTGAAATTAACAGGTGTCTTTCCCAGAGTTCAGTCACTTTTGAGTTGGTTGTTAAATATGTGCCTTCTCTGTGCTATATTTAGTGTTTTGGAGGGTTAGAAACTGTAATTTTTTATATTCCTGAAACTGTTGCTTTACCCATGCAGCCTCTTTGGACATGGGTGTGTGTGTGTCTATGCACACACATGCACAGGTACACTTTGATGAGCTTGGAACTTTGAAGTATCGAAATTTGCCTCATTTTTTACCATAGATTTTGTTCTCTGGCCATCCTCAGGGCATGTGAACACTCTCCCTTGTTTATTACTGTGGTAATATGCCACTAGGATGGAAAATATCATATGTTTATATTAGTTCACAGCAGATCTCCAGTTTCTACCTTGCTGCTATCACACCTGGTTCTGTTCTTCAGTGATGAGGGGAAGACTTATCACCCCACAAACAGCAAGGAACCCAGCTCCTGTTTTTGACTATCATGGAAGGATACTGCAGTGGTCCTCTCTCCCCAAGAAGTCCCTGTTATCTGAGGACTGATAGGAAGCCACTCAAGAAATGAGGGTCTCTCTCTCTCTGGGTAACTGCAGCACTGCAAACATGGTCTCAGCACTGTCGTTGAGTTCCCACCAAAGCAGTCAAGATGTTGTGTCCCCACATGCCATCCAGCACATGAAGGCAGCTGGATTTTTTGAGCTTCCCACAAGAAGTACATTCACTGTCATGATGCAGCCACACTCTGGGAAGGTGTGTGGGTTGAGAAAAAGGCTATGCTCAGGGTTGCTCTTTTGACTGTAGCATAAGAAACCCTGATGTAAGGACTGAAATGCAGAACCAGCAAGCTTGAAAATGCTCTTACGGACTTGCATAACGGAAGAGCAAGAAAATGGGGATGAGTCACTGCAGGCGATACAGATATATGCTATGTGTAAAAATAATTTTAAGAATTCTTATAAACATTTAGACTTTTTTACATTATAAAATGCTTTATAAGCTTATGTTCTGAAGCAAAAAAGTTCAGCTCCACTAAAAGAACAAAAACTCTACAAACAGAACAAAGAATTTTTTGTTAAAAAATATTATAAATGTTTAATCATTTACATTCACTTTAGGTTTTGTTAATTTCCCTCTATGCATTTATTTAAACTTTTTTATTTATCTTTTCCTGGGGTAACATAGTGAGTATAAACTAACAACTATTGGATCACCTTTGGCAAGAAAATTTCACTATAGGGGAATTGAATATGTTTTAAATGTAAAAATGAGAGGTAGAGGGTAACAACTCATAATTAGCAGAATTAAATGAATAGCAAAGATGATACTTTATAGAACTTTTTTCCTGCATGTCATCAATATTTGAGCCATTTTGAGAGCTGAACATAGGGAAAACTTTGAAATCAATGTGAAATGGAATAGGCCTGATTCTGGATTTGCTTTCTCTCAGATTTAGACCTATACAATTGTATATAATTGGATTTTTGAAGTGCCCTTTCTCATTACATTAGAGTCATTTACATGAGAATCCAACTCATTAGCTATGGGATTTCACAAATTGGAGAGTGGGACCATGTTTAGCAACAACCAACAGATCATGTTCCTTTTTCATTTAAGCGGGAATCGTGTGGAACTCCCACTGGGTGGTATGACTACAGTGTGCAAAGACTTTCATTGAAACTGAGTTTCCAATATATCAATAACTTTCCAAGCCTGGAGTAAGAGACCCCCTAAAGCTTTGCAGTCTAAATGACTCCTTGCCTCAAAGAGTTTCTGTGAAGAGCTTTGGCAACTCTTGGGAGAGATGAATTCCAGGGTGGGATGTACCTCCTCCAGCTTCAGATGTTTCAGTGTAATTTTCTGCATGTGAGTTCCTTAACTCAACTTCTACAGTCAATGGAGGGGCAAAATAGACACTCTAGGTATGATTTCTCTGACATGTTTTAGAAGTGTACCCTGGGATGGAATGAATTCCACCCAGAAGCACCTTTCTTTGCTCTGAAGTGAATATCAAAGGACCAGATCAGATACGAAGATGTACTTTGTAGATGTCTAAAGAAGGAAGAGATTAATCTTGTCAAAATCCACAAAACTTGCAGTCTTCTGAACACTGTGATGGAATTGAAATGGATAATGTCCTTTAAAACCTATACTTTAAAATGGTCAGAAGCTCCCTCTAAAGAGGGTGGTGTGAGTTCCTGTAATGAAAGGAAAACAGAGCTCTGCTGCTGAGCTATGATTTTACAAGCTGGAGTAACATAGAATCATAGAATAGTTTGGGTTGGAAGGGACATTAAAGACCATTTAGTTGGTCCCATGGACAGGGATACCAGGTTTCTCAGAGCCCCTCCCAACCCAGCCTTGAACTTTTCCGGGGATAGGGTATACACAAACCTGTGTCTATGCCTTGCCACCTTCACAGTAAAGAATTTCATTCTAATATCTAATCTAAATTTCTCCTCTTTTAGTTTAAAACCACTCTTGTTTGTCCTATCACTCCATGCCCTTGTCAAAAATCCTTCTCCAGCTCCCTTGGAGCCCCTTTAGGTAATAGAAGGTGCTCTAAGGTCCCCCCGAAACCTCTGTTTTCCAGGCAGCTCTCAGCCTGTCTCCTTTGCAGATCTGCTCCAGTCCACTGAACATCCTCATGGCCTCCTCTGGTTTTGCTCCAAAAGGTCCATGTCCTTCTTATGTTGGGGTCCTCAGAGCTGGACACAGCACTCTGGGTTGGGTCTTACCAGAGTGGAGTAGAGAAGGAAAATCACCACTCTCAGCTGCCAGCTACTGCTTTTGGCTACTTTCACAGTGACTCCTGACAGGGCCATCTAATTCAGTCATGACTGAGGAGCTGCTGTATTAAATTCAGTGACAAACAGATGTTGGTACAGTGCCTAAAGAAGGTGAAACATTCCCTGCAGTTACTTCATGGTGAGATCAGCAAAGCCCTGTTTCTTCTGGTGTCATCCTGCTCCCTCCGGCCCTTGGTGCTCAACGTGGTGTTGGAAGTCCATCTGGCTTTACTCATCTCTCTTTCACTGTGAGTTCAGTCCGTTTCTTCTCAGCAGGGTGTTACTCTTGATCTTACACTGCTGTGAAAGGCAGGCAGGATGGAGCCTGCTTACAACATAATGTGTTTTTCTACTGGTAAGCAAACATCTAAAGAGTATGAGATTGCTGTGGGAAGGTCAATCACATGACTTTCTGCAATGGGGTAAACAAAGAGCAATTCAGCTGCTTTTACAAAGCATATTATGTATTAATTGCAATTCATATTTTGGATTGTAATTAATACTGCATATATAGTTTTTAATATATAGAAATCCAAGAGTCAGGATCCCTCTGCAGATTTTAGGTACCTACCTCCTACCCTTGGCCCCACAAGGGCACTTCTAGTTAGTGACTAAGTTTAACCTCCAAGTCTTCTGGTTGTGAATAGATTAATGACACATGTCCTTTCACCACAGAAATCTCTTGAGGTGCTAACCCTCTGTGTCCATATAGCGCTTTACAAGCTGCCCTATATCTATGCCCCTTCTCTTTTAATAAAGGTTTGCACAGAATTTTCTTTTAATGTGCACAATTTGGTGAAACGATCAATGTTGATAGGTAACTGCAAAAGAAACCCATGATGACCAGATGATGCTGAAAATGCAGAGTTAATTTCTCACCCTCTATCAACTTTACATCCCACCAATGACATGAATTTAAATATGCTATGGTGCCTATGGTGCTAGAGCGCTATGTTAATTGGTCCTTGCTACCTAAATTAGGGAGATTTTATCTGCATATGTTTATTGGCCTGCAGGATTTACTTGTTTCTCTGACTTAAGGCTCTGAGGCCCTTATGATTCATGTTAAACTACAGAACACCCAGAGGAATCTTTCTAGCAAAATGCACTGGCAACAGAGGATCTGTTCAATCCACTCATAACCCCTTTCATCACAAGCAGGAAGTGATGCCCTTAGTGGTGGTCACATACACGATCAAAACATTCAAGACCATGGCTTTCGAAGTGTTCTGAGAGACTGTGTCCTCATCAGCACAATGTCCACAAACATTGTGCTTGGATATTTGCTTCTGGTTCACTAGGGAGGAAAGATGTTACTCACTAGATAAACCTGCAGTCAAAAACCCAAGGACAGACTTTTTAGTAAGGCCTGTGGTGATAGGACAAAAGGTAATAATTTTAAGCTAGAAGAGAGTATATATAAATTAGATATAAGAAAGAATTTCTTTCAAAGGGAGTAGCCCCGGCTCTGGATATGTTCAAGGCCAGGTTGGATGGGGCTTTCAGCAACCTTATCGAGTTGGAGATGTCCCTGCTCATTACAAGGGAATTGGACTAGATAAGGTTTAAAAGTTCTTTCCAATCCAAACTATTCTGTGATTTGATGGAAATACAGTAGGTTTCTTCTCAAGGCTTTGCTTCTGCTGTTTATTGAGATACTTTGAATGGTTTTCTGCTTCTTTTTCCTGACTATAAATTCCAGAGTTTAAACTGCTGCCTCGACATACGTTCCTGGGGCGGGTGGATGAGCAGAACAGAAGCATGGGTTAGTTTTGCTTCATTTAGTTTTTGACTTGTATACAACTTTCTTATTTTTGTAATTGAGCCATCTTTACTTGTTCTGCTGCTCTCACAACACTACAGGGAAGCTGTTGAGTTCCCTTAACATTAATTTGCTCATACAAGGCAAAAACAAAACAAAAAAAAAAAAAACAAAAAAAAAAAAANTTCCTTTTTTTTGTTTGCTTTTCCTATGCAAACTGTGCTGTCTTTCTGATCTGTACCAATTGGAAAGCATTTGCAAATGCTCCTGTCTCAGTTGCTGAAAACTGCCTCCCCATATGTTTTCCTGATTAAGAAATTCAGTCCACCAAATGGCAGAGTTTGCTCAGCTGGAGTTGACTGTTTGGTTGGGATTAATAAGCAATTCTCCTCTTCCCATACATCTTCCTGTTTAGCATAAAAGAAAACAAATTACTTCAGGGCTTTCCTGCTTATTTGTTCTCACACATACACAAAAAGAAAAGTATATTCTGGGAACCTTTACAGTGTGTCTGCCTCCTCGTAATGCAACACGAGGCTCTATCCCTCAGCCACTAGAGCCTAACAAGGTCTGCGCCTGGGCAGTGTGAGAGCCAGCTGGTTAAGCCATGAACGCTGAGGGAGAGAGAAATAACTGACTGATCTGGGTTACACAAACTCTTATGGGGATTTATTGGTAGATTTTCTTTAACAAAGACAAGAAGCAGCAAATTTAGTGCTTGGATTGATTGCTCAGGTAGCTGAAAATCCTCCAAGGAGAGGACAAACACTGCCCAGGCCAAGCAAAGCCATCATTTCTCATGCTGTCTTATAGGTGTGCCTGTTTCTTTTTTAACTTTTCCCATATGGCAGGCACTTTGTGAGCTCGAAAAGCTGTTGTTCTGATTCTATCCAACTTTGAAAATGTTACTGAGTTTGACAAAAGAGTCACACAAATTTCTAAAAGAGCAGTGAGAACTAAAGTTCCTAAAAAAGGCAGGACTTTCAGGTATTTGGATATTAAAAGATCTTATAGCTCTTGAGTGTCCCAAATGCAGCCTAAACTCACCAGGCTTGGGGTGCCTAACACTAACAGGCATCCTGTCAGGTTATGAGCTTCTCAAAATTCTGTCTTCTGGGACTGCTGAACTGACCAAGGCCACCAACTGGCAGTGGCACATGACGACAATTTTGAGAAATGATGGTTAGATGGTAGATTGATAAATATTTCCGATTTTTTTCTTTCACTAATTTAGAAAAAAGTTCCTCCTTTTTATCTTTATGTGTTATTCTTTTTATTTTCTGAGTAACTTTGAGACATTATTATATACATCTGTGTATGTACATGTGCAAATATATAAGCCACATATTTCCATTGGGGCCCTCTGTTACTTTCATGTTACATATGCTGCTCCTTTATAGCGCTTTACTTTTTCCTGCTGATGAAATTTCTGAAAAGATCACTGTATCAAATGAAACTTGCTGTGATTTACTTCTGCTCAAAGGTGGAGTTTTCAGTCCCTGGTTGGAGAGCAAACGATTTTCAGGCTTTTTCTCACATGTGGAAGAGCAAGGAAAGAAAACAGTGTTTTGTTATCTAAATAATCTAGATCTGCCATCTTTTCTTTTCTTTTCTTTTTGAACAGACTAAAGGTACTTTGCTAAATGCTGGGCGAAGTGTGGGCTTTGAGATGAGAATTGAGCCTTGAGTCCTTACAGAAAAAAATATGGTAACTTGTAAGCAGAGGCTGACCTGAAAGAGAATTCTCTTCCTGACTTCCAAATACCTTTGCACTTCAAAAGATTTATTATAAGATCTGAATTTTTCAGAGGAATCCAGCCTATGGCTGTCTAAGCATGTTCAGTGGGGATTTAGTGTGGTACAAGAGACAGCAGCCACTATGAAAACATTTGCAAAGTGTAAATTCCACTGACTGTGGAGGTGTCTTTTCTTGAAAACCACTGTAATGGACCCAAATCATTCATGAAAGCATCTTTGGGAAACAACTTTTTCGAAATACACCTCTTGAATGAAATATAATAGAGAACCATTTAACAGAAGAGCTTACAAAGAGCTGTGCTGGGTGAGGGCAGAAGTTGCCATTCATGGTATCCAACCTCTGTCATACAGAGATGAGGGTGCAAGACGGACACATGGAGTAATTCTCTCGGACCACCTCCGACCTCCCAGCAACCTGCTGTTCTGGGATTACTTGAGTCAGAGATGGTACCATTGTGTATAACAACCCTTGATGGATTTTTCGGCTGCTGTCTGCTCCTACCTTTGGCATGTATTTATGCAAAAGAACAGCAGCAGAGAGCAGTTGTGGTGTCTCATTATGCACCAGCCAGGAGAAACAGAAAATAGGTCTCAACCTCCAGAGTTAGAAGGTTCCTAGACTTTTCTATTTCCAGTTCCCATTATAATCCTAGCATTTAAACATCTGTGTTCTTTGCCAAGCAGCCATGCAAAGCTGCCAGGTGTCATTCTTTTGACTTGAGAAACATTCACGTTTTGTTGTGCCTCTTTATTGATGGTAGTGTTACAGGGCTGTTTCCTAATATCATCTGTGTTTGGGAATCTCTGTTGTACAATCAAAAGATAATTTTCCTTTAAGAGTTACACTGATCTTTTGAAAAGCTATAGTATTTCCCATTTTGTCCTTCTTTGGCATTCTATAGGGAGAGAAAAAAGAGCAGCAACAGAGCCAGGTAAATTTTGTTATCTGCACTGTTTGGCAGACAATGTGGGTTTCATGCTGTTACCCATATGCAGAAGCAAGCAGCAAAACCCTGCTGATGCACTGGTGAATGACCTGGAACTATCTTGTGAAGGATATTTTGACACAGGGTACTAGTGAACAGTAGGAACGTTTTCAATAAATACAACCCTTAAACCAGTGCCTTGGATAACTAGATGAATTGCTGTTTATTTTCCATGAAGTCAAACCATCTCTCTTTTGGCCAGAAGCTCCCTCTGCTCCAAAGGCACTAGCAAGCTTTTTTTCTCTTGGATTTTCTAATTGAGTAACACAGATTAATTAAACTGAAGTGTGTAATAACCCAGTATGTTGCCTTTGGCACTAAAGTCACTTAAGTAATTCTTATAACTATCTTTTTCCTTCTTTTGCAGAGTCTGTTCATACAGCTCAAACAACTCAGATAAAAAGGAAACAATATTTTTAAATCAGCATCATTTAATACACTTATTTAAATCCCAGCCACGCAGATGATGGTGTTGGCCCAACTCACTAAACGAAGAGCAGTGAGGATCCAGCAGGACTGAGTGCCTGCAAGTACAAAGTCTTGCATCAACTTTTCTGCTGAAGATAAAGTATTGTAGGATGAAAAATTTGGAGCAATTATTTATAGTTTTGATTTAGCTTGGATTTTCCTACTTCAAGTCTGAGCATGTGCCTAAAAGCTTACTCATTTTCTCCAAGTTTAACTGTTGGGCTAATAAAAGATAAAATCTCTTCCCACAAATGTTGCCTCTTTCAAAACATGTTTTCACTTGAATTCATCATTTGTTGGTTGGTTTGTTTTTTGTTTTTTTTTTTTCTCATAATAAGTAGAAAAACTTGGAGGAAACATGACTGTGAACTATTCAACAATGAAGTTTTAAGATCCAGTACTGAGCACCAGTACTGATGAGAATTAATTTGTGGGAGTCTAAACTGAAGATATTTTAGAAGTGTAAGAACTTCAGTTCCTGGTGTTAGAAATGACTAACTTGAGGCAGGCTTGAATCCTGTTTCATGGCAATGAATGCTTTGCAATATCAGCCCCCTTTGGAAGCATCTCAGCTGGAGAAGCTAAACCCTGAGGCCCTATAAACAACCAAACACTTTTGCAAATCTTGGATTTCCTTTGGATCCATCCTCATGACAGCTTTTTCCTTTCTGCTCTATTCTATACCACAGAAGCATATTCTCCCTATTTCTATTCTCCTTCAGGGTAAACACTGTCTTTTATTTAAGTTTCTATGGTAGGCACCAATAATGCTGTTTAGAGTCTCTAGACACAGTTGAAATGTGGATAAATAAAATCAGGAACTACAGAGTTACAAAACTATTTCAGGAATGAAACACATTGTAGAAAGAGGACAGCTACCTAATCCAGCTGAAGATTTTTTAAATCATCTGTAAAAGCATTAATAAACGCATTTCCAAGGTCTTCTTTAGAGTACTGTTTACTTCCATAGTTAAGATCTTCACTGTTGTTTCTATGCAGCTCTATTTTTTCTTGCCCTGGAGTTACAGAAATAGAAATTGAAAGACATACATAAAACACCCAGCATTTATCTGTTCTGCCTAATTTGTGAATATCCTCATAGCAGTGCAGCAGGCACCTATATGCTTTCTTCCTCTGCTGACAGTCAAGAGACTTTGCCCCTTAATGCAAGTACAGCTGCATGACAGTCCTGCATGAGATCCCTTTTGAAGTTGTTCTTCACTGGATTTCTGAAGAAGTCCCAACCATCAGCCAGCTGTGATAGGAGCACTGTGCTAGGGTTTCATTGTTTTCTTGTGCTCTCCATTGTCCTGCCTGTGTTCATGATCTGGAGGGTGGCATCCCACCCCATGGTGGGTCAATTGGAAATAGAGGATGTGTAAGGTCCCTTCCAGTGAAAGCCTTTCTATGATCCTGTGGTTTCTATGATTCTTACCTCTTGAATTTGTCAGTAGCAGGGTTCCTTGCTGGAAGGGATCTTTTTTTTTGCAGATGTACCAGATGGGATGCAGGTGTGTTAAGGTGTATCTCCTGCCTTTTTAGAAGTGCAGCAGCATCTGAGCTTTTCACCTTGGAATGATAGCTGTGATGTAAGATCTGTGAGACATCCACCATCATCTGGGGTGGCAGATGGAAACCAAGCAGGATAATATATAAGTTACTAAAATCCACCTGGATAACTTACCTGGAACCCTAAGAACAATAGTGATGGAATTAATAGTTAATAATCATGTTGAGGGAATATTGGTAACGATTTTTTTTTTTTTTTTTGTATCTCACACAGATTTTTGGCAGATCACCATATGTATCACAGCACTTGCTTCCTTCCTCACACAAAATTATACTCTCTGGAGCAATATTTTTTGTTTATGGTAGTGATTGCACTTGGGTAGGTGATTCCAGACATTTATACTTGCCCGAGGGGCAAGGGAAGTGTCCTTGTCTTCTTTGTTTGACTAAACGCCTATGAGTTTCTGCTAAATGGCTTGCTCTGTGTGGGGTCTGACAAGAGAATAGAGCACTGTGATGATCTGTAAGGAGAGATGACCTGGGAGAAAATATCAGAGGCAATTATCTCTAAGTACTGGGAGCAGTTCCCTGTGGGATCTGTATTTTGCATGGAGGAAGGCCAGTCTCTCCAGCAATTCAAATTTGGACAAAGGACCACCAGTATTACAGCCCTCAGGCTCACAAGTGGAGCGTTTGTGGAGAAGGCCAAACCGTACCCAAGTTTTATTGCTGGGGATTTTTTTGTTTGTTATGTTTTATTTTGTTGTTTGTTTTGTTTTATCTTGTTGTTGTTTTCTTTAGTTCTATGTATGGATTTTATAGAAAAGGCTTAGAAATGGACAGGGAATGTGAAGGCACTTCAGATGAATCCAAAGTAGATACTACCATCAGAGCAGCTGCATAACAGAAGATACTCTTTCCAGCTCTGCTCCCAACCACTGGGTGCATTGATTCAATTTGTAGTGGAAAATGATGCAATTGTTTTACTAGTTCCACAAAGATAAATGTCTGTATTTCATCAGAACAAGTACATAAATGAGCAGCAGCTCTATAATCTATCCTTCTTCTTGACACTGGCACTGAACACATTTGGCTCTGAAGCTGGCAAGTCTCTTGTTTGAACAGAAACAATTTTGAAAAGGAAAGTTTAATAAGCCAATGGAAAGTTTCCCATTCTTCTCCCCTCTCCCTTCACCCCCCACCAACTCCCCCGTTCAACCTAAATCAAATACATATTTTTACTCTATTTGGTTTTTTGGAGCATGTTGCTTTTCTATATGTTAAGGATGAGCACTGTAAGCCTCCTTGTGGCCAAACACATCTGCAAGAATTGGCTTTCAGATGGTCCTTTGTCATAAGGCAGTTCCAGATGTTGCAATTCCTCCTTTTCACAGTGTGGTAGGCACTTTGGGTGTATGATGTGGCTTTGGTGGCTGTTTTTTTCTTTGCACTTCTTATTTGCCATAGGCCAGAGGGTTTTAGGAAGCTGCATTTATTTTGCAAAAGTAGTATGTCTAGGTATATGATATAAAGGGAAGTGGACATTAGTATTTTTCATGCATCAATACTTAGCAAGAGTTTGTTCTCAAGTAAGAAGCAAGGAAACTTTCAGCAGGATGAGTACCAAGCTTCTTTGTATGGTCCAAAATCCCCATCAAGAGGAAGTTCTGGCAGTTCCAAGGCAGTCAGCTAGCAGGAAAATTTTTGAGTGAACACTATCCTTCTGCCTCTTCAAAAAATGTGTATCTTGAAGAGGGAAGCTTATCAGCACGGTTAGATGATTGCAGAGCAGCAGAGGAAAGAGAAGGTCAGAACAGGTCTTCCCTTATGAAAAGAGAACTGGGCAAAACTGTTGAAGGTCTGCTGTCCTTATTGCTTCGCAGGTGAGTCTGCCAGTTCTGTACACTCAGCATGTCTTCTTCATGATCTGTGTGTATACTGAATAACAACAGATTTCATCAAACTAGTCTTGCAGGAGAAACAGAGGCTATATTTTACTTTCTTATTGGTGCCACTTTTGTCAAAGTCTTCAGACTGTTGCAGTGTCTCTGGCTGTGCAGACAGCTGACTTACTTCTCTGACACTATCTCTTTTGCAGAAGACAACTAGCGTTAAAATAAGCTGTAACCTCTCCATGCAGCAATTAGGGCACCGCAAATGAGTTCACTGTGCTTTGAGACAGAACTCACCAAACTGTGCTGTCTGAATTACTGATTCAACATGATATTGTTGGTAAGCTGATTATTTACAATCACAGTTGCATATTTAAAGACAGGTAATAATGCACTAAGGTGGAATTTTGGCATCAAATAACATGATTTGCCCAAGAATAAATACGGTGGTGATAGCTGAGACAGGGAGAGCAAGGAGGGGTCACAAAGCAAGCTTCCTTAGGAAGATGCACAAAGGCAAGCTCTTAGAAGATAACTTCTCTGGGCAATATCATCAGGTGTGCACAATGCAGAAACACATGGAAATGCCAGATGTCTGCTTTGTCACTAATCTTAGCAGAAAAGCCAAGGACTTTATGAGAAATTATGCTTCCCTGGAGCTATATTTTCAAGTGTTCGACTCCCCTTGACTTCTGAATCAATCCCACATCAGCACCTAGATAGAAACACGCTGACCATAATGTTCAAAGTGACTGATTTCCAGGGTGAACTCATTGCAAGACTTTCAAAGGAGTTAAAGAGCAGAGGGAATTCTTGTTCTGTATTTATTGATATATAGTAGGATGTATATTCAAACTTAAGGGAAACCAAGTTTGTTTTAAAATTTGGTTCCAAGTGGGTTGTGCTGGTTTAGAGTTAAACCTGTAGGAGAAATGAATCCAACCCAGAATGAGATTGCAAGTCAGAATAACAATTTAATGAAAGATCACAAAATACACTGATACAGACGGAAAAATTTGTTTGTGCCACAAAAAACAGATGTACAGCCCAGCACAGTGGGGCACGAGCAGAATGGAGCTCACCAACCCTTGTGCTGAGCACCACGTGGCCCCCCTGAACTCACAGTAAAAAGAAAGGAAGAAACCTGCTGATGAAAATGATGGTTGCAGTCTGATGGCAATCTCAGTCTGGTCGAGGCTCTGGTCGTCCTCTGGATCTGAAGAGTGATCCCAGTCCCAAAACCCCAAGCTTATATCTACTTTGGCTCAGATGGGAACACCCAGTCCCACCCCTAGGGCGGAGAGTTTCACGATGGGTGATTCACTCTGTGAGGTAAACAATGGCCTATTTTTGACATCCCTGATGACATGACCCCACAGGTGGGTGTGAAGGCGGGAAAACTTCCTTATCCCACAGAAGTTCCTAAACACCCAGTTTGTAGCCTGAGGGGTCAGGTGTGCCTTAGGCAACTGCTGCAAATGGGCCATTGTGAGCAGTTCATGAGAAAAAATGACATAGAGGGTTTAGAATACACACCCATACAGTGACAAACTGATCCTGGCTACTATAACCAGGACATGGGTGCACTGCTTTAGAATGCAATTAAAAAAAATAAATAATATACATATATATAGACCTATATACACACAGGGAAAAAGCCTAATAGCTGCTCAGGAAAATTGTCTAAGCCTGCAGAAATTTGTCTACTGATGGAGTTTTAAATGCTGGGGCAGTGCCTCCACCTTCATCCATCCTGTGGATAAGTAGTGATCATCCTTTCCCAAACCTTTCCCACTCCAGTCTTTCATTCGATTTTTCTTTCATTTGGAATGAAGGACGGATTGTCATTTCCTGTCCCCATAGATACCATTAGATACCATCTCACACAGCATGACCTGCAGGCAGAGCAGTGGTGTGGGTTCCAATGACCAAAAACACTTCAAGAGAAAAGAGCGAGTGAAAGGGGAAGAAAAGATGGCATGAAGGGTAAATTTCAGTTTGGCAATTAAGGTTAATTATTGGGGCCATCCTGGTAAAACTGTGAGCCCCAAGAGTTACTTATTAAAAGAATACAGAATATTTCCTTCCTTCATAAGATGGGATGGAGGTCTTTTTACTCCAGAGATCTGGAAGAAGCACATCCTGACCTTAACTGACAGCATCTGCATCTGTTTTGACTGTATTGATGAATAAGAAAACAGCAACGTGGTGGTGCGGAGAGCCCTGGGGAATATTTATAAGGCACATTAGTATGGCAAACTAAAACAGCTATTGACAAGCATGAAGTTCAGAAGCTGTGATTTTGCCTGTAGCCACAACTGCTCCCCCCTGCCTTGAAAACTCATGTCAAGACCGATCATTACAGCATAAGGAGGCAAGAACAAGGTGCCATTTCATTGAAACAAACCCGGCAGAATGGGGAAGGACAAAAAAGGGCTTTGATAACCCTAATATTAATTCACTGGGAATGGATGCAACAGGGAAGAGAGGTTTCACTTCTGAGTCCTTTCTCATGGGAGAGATTAGGAAGAAGATATCCTTGATTTTTGGCAGCCCATCAGACATGGGAAATTTCAATTGAATTTTTTAGGATGTTGCTCGCTTTGTGTGCTGTGACTTTTGAAGTTTATAATAAAGGTTTTTCTGGAATATATACAGCCATAAAGCTTAAATGGAATCTTACAAGATGCTTTAAAAAGTCCTGTAGTAAGGATTTCTTTATTAAAATAGTGGTCAGCATAATTTCTAAAGAAACCAAATTACACTTCAGTAGGTTTTCAGTATGGGAATATTAGATTTTTAATCAAGACAAAAATACAGTGTTGGTCCTCTGATTTATTTATCAGACATAGAGCAGTCACACAGGCTACTGAAAAATATTCCAGGGCACAAAACTCAAGGAAAAGAGTTAAGTAGGTTTTGTTTCTAGATTTGAAGACCTTGATTTTTTTTCTTAAATAGGGATTAACCCTTAATTGTTCTATTCCTCAGTTTCCCCTGTAAAATGAAGATAATACTCAAGCAGACCACAAGAATGTATTCTCAGTCATATTTAATTACTTCTTCATTGATTCAGATGAAATTTTCTTTTGCTGAAGCAAGTCTCTGAGTGAGAACCACCACAGCATATTACATTGAATCTTTATTTGTATCTTACAAAGTCTGCAAGTTAGCAAGTGAGTACAGATGCCTAAAAGAGTCCCTCTGCTCTGCAAAATGTAGAGTGTCAATTGTTTTGGCAAGCATGACTGACTTTTAGTTGTTTAGGGTAATTCCCTACTGGCCGGTTGTATATTTTCTCTGGTATTTTTTAAAGAAAGAGCATGTCATATTATGAAGAACAAGCTTGAGCATAAGGCACTTGAATTCTACTTTCACCACCAAGTTCCCCGTGTAACTCTGGCTAAATCACTTAATTGCCGGATTTTCTTCCTATCTTAAAAAAACCATAGTCTTTAGGCACAGTGATACAGTTTACATAAAAGAAAATTATTAACTCTAAAGCAACAGAAATCATGGCTGTCCTTCACCTTATACTTGGAATATCACTCAGACTTCTGACTTTTCAGATTTAAGGTACCAACTGCACTCTTCAATATGACAATAGAGATTTTCATGCTTGTTAATAACATCTTTTCACATTAATGAAAGGAAAAATAAATTGAAACTCATTGTGCAAGATAATTTTCTCATTTTGTGATCTCGCTACCTCATTGTCGCCCTTCTGCCTAGGTTCATTTAATCTCTTCTATGATCCAGACAGTACATATTGTTTGCAGAATATATTTTTGAAATATTTACCTGTCCAGAATATAGAGTAAGAAAACCTTGATTCCAGATTGCTCTCCCTGGGAGCTACTGGAAGGCGACGAATAAAAAATAACAACAAATAAACCTTAAAATTTAAAAAAAAAAAAAAAAAAAGAGAGAAAGGATGCCCTTTAAAGCTTCCTTTCAGAAAATATTTGCTAACAAGGGAGTAAAACAGCTTAGATAATTAAATTAATCTTACTGAATTATATATAAATTGTCATAGAATTTTGATTGCACTCTAGCAAAATATATGTGGCATTTGGGAGTCAGCTTTGTCATTGTTACAACATAGTATGAATCTTTTACTATACCTGCATGCCATGTACCAGCTCTACCAACCTAATAGTAGATGACATTTTTTTAAGACAAATTTATCCTCCCACTCCAGAAAAGCATTGTTGCATACAACAGTATATTATGAAGCACGCACACACCCACACTACACACCATGGTTTCACTAATCCTGTAGAACACAAGCAACCTGGTCTGTCCATTTTTCTGGAATTCTGCTTGGCAGGAATCAGATCTATTTTTACTCCATATTCAAACACTGTGCATCATGGCCTTAAATTCATGTCTTTTTGAGTTAAATTCCCTTTGGCTTCAGTAGGAACTTATCAGGCCACAAGTGAGGAAGGATTAACAAAGGATTTGTCAGAGATTAGTAATAGATCAGTCCATGTTGACTAGAGGTTTTGAAAGGTTTAAGTTAGCAAGAATGAGGGAGGATGGTGGAGAGTGACATTGCAAACATGGGCAGCATGCTGTCTGAGCATATCCACAGTAGCACATAGTGTAATCTCATTTGCTGCATTAACTAGCACAGGGAAAGTTGCTGAGAGATACCTCTGAGAAGAGGAACAGGAAAACAAAAAGGTATTACAAATGGTTTCCACTGAAATTACAGTGATGCTTAGATACACTACCCCCTGCAGCAGTACATCTCAGAGCTGTGGACTTTTATACAGGCATAGTGTCCCCAGAAGAGTCCTCAGACTAAGACATGGAAGGGAGCAGATGAATAAAGGTTTTCTCAAGGTCTAACAAAGAAGGAGTGTGATCAGGAGCTCTCTGTGTCATAGACTTGAGCAAGCTAAAGAGCTCATAGTCAAGAAAGCCAGAATAGCCACACCACTGGCATCTATTTCATCAGAAGGACTACAGCACTTCCCTGAGAAGTGCTCTTTTTGAGTTGTAACATATCAAGTAGTTGTGTGGTGGCAAATTTCTTGTTCAGTTAAAGAATACGATATATTGGTCATTCCACTGGAGCTTCTGGCAAGTTTATGACTATTATCACTGTTCTAGAAGTTTAAACAATTTTAGTCTGAATTTAACTAGTTTCTGGTTTCAGATAGCAAATTTTGCTGGCTCTTCCTTTAATATTTGCTCTGCTAGTAGATTTATTTCACTTTGTATCACAGATATTTCTTTGTGATACAAATTATCACCATAATGAAGAAACAGACCTTTAAAGCTGGTATTGAAACAGGAATTCCTTAGCAAGAACTTTTCCAGTATTCAGTTCTTTCCTTTGATACTGAAAGAAATTTGTTGATTTAAGAGTGTTAGAGAACATGACAAAGAATAAAATCTTCTTCAGTCTGTTGGGTGCAGTTTCTTCAGTAATTGAAATGGCCATACCTGCTGCTTCGTGAGAGTCAGTAAGTCCAGATTTTCCCAAACTAACTTGTACTTCAGTTTATGAGTCTGATGTCCATTTTGGCTAAGTCTTCCAGTTCATGTAGCTAATAGTATTATGCTGGATGCCAGTTTGGGTCCTAGTGTTTAGGTGCTAAATCAAAAATAGTATTCTCAAAATGTGATTATGGAAGATGGAGTTTCTTCAGCAGTGGTCCAAACCTTAGTCTTATTTGTCCTTTTCTTGTTCAAGTTCTTTCAGTTGAGTTGAGTTTTATTAAAGTACCTTCAGTTTAGTAAACTGCCTTGGGATCTTTCAATACAAACATGCCAAACACAGTCAATCAGTCCTCTCGCTCATCTCGTGGTTCTGTAGATGGTGAAAGCTTGTGGACTCTGCCCAAATGAAAATAGATTGATTTAGTGCATTTGGACACCTAGAAGAAACTGCCTTTCCTAGAGGTGATTTAAATTTGTATTTGTTTTTCTTCTCAGAGCTGTGGAACATGTTTGACAGACTTTATATGAACCCCCTAAGAAATTGTTTGGTTTGGCTATTATGATGCTAAATCCTTCCCACATTATGAGTCTGTGAATTCTTTACTAGAGGGTATATGTTCAAATTTTTTGTATTCTGTCTGGATAATGCAAGCTGACAAGTAAGCAGGGAGATGATAAATCTGGACTTGAGGTCTTTTTCATGGTAGGTGAAGAATGAGCTAGAACTGTTTTTGTGGAGAGGAGTAAATCTCAGTGGTAATTTTTTCAAGCATCAGACACTGTTTTAGTCATGTGGTTGCCATGAAAAACAGTTTGAAAGGGTCATGTGTCTAAAACTCCTACACTACATCTCTTTCTAAATGTACCTGTGGTTCAGTGGTCTAAGGACAGGGGTTTCTAGAAAATGAAAGTGGTTAGGGCCAGCATTTTCTATATTTGTTCCTAATTTCAGTGTTTAAGGGAATTCTGAGGACCCAGAGGCATGCAAGAAAGGTCTTAGGGCAAAATCCCAACAAAAGAGTATTATCAAAGTTTTGTTCAACCATATGCTCAGAATTAGTATCTTGTGGACTTGATAAATTTTAAGGTTTCATGATTACAGTAACCCCTTCCCTACCATATCTTATCCCTGTCTTCTCTGCCTGCTCTAGAAATGTTTATTTAGTGATGTTTGACTGTAAAACCTCTCTTTCCCACTCTCCTTCATCCACTTTTTATGTCTTTTGACAGCTCCCTTTCACATCACCTGATGTTCAAACCTTTTGTTCTGTTCAAAGCCTCTGCCCTCCTTCTCCAAATACCTCAAATATCTGTCCTTCTCCAATCTCTCCCCAAAAACCCACTTCTACAACTGTGCCCATAAGAAATGGATTGAGATCAGCCAGAGAGCCCTACTGATATTTTTGAAGCTAAAATGACTGACATGCAGAGCTGTAGCTTCGATAAACCCCTGCTTTTATGACCATGACTTTGGCCATAAAGCTCCCTTATGTTATCTGCTTGAAGAAGTTATGATTCTGTTTTTCCTATACAAAAAAGTCTCTGAAACTGAGCCACAGGTTGCTTTAAATTTTCCTACTCTGGCAAAAAAAAAAAAAANTATTTTAATGCATCAGAATATGTCCCTGTGAATATGCAAAGCTAAAGCATTTCAGCTCTGAGTCTCGAGTCTCCTTACGGCTGCAACCCCAAACGATCACTTTGACTATACATAAACAACATGTATTTATATATAGTAATATGCTGTAATATGTCGTATCATCCCCAAAAACCACTGATCCTTTTCTTTTTTCATTTCCTTTCTGTGAACCATGTCCCTAAGACCACAATGTGCTTGCAAAGCCACACTCTGGAGACTCAAGAAGCTACTGTGTTTTCACATCACCAAGAGTGGAGCTCCCACTGATGTCATGAGAGTTTGGTGTAGGATTCCAGGAGAGGATGTACAGGAGGAGAGATAAGAGGGCACCGGATAAGAGTTCACAGACCTGATAAGAGTTCTGCAGCATAGACAGGAGAGCAGCATTTTCGCCTTAATTATCAGTCACCTTCTTTTGTGGCTCAATGAAGGATGCTCCATTTTAATAGAACATCAAGACAGGCATCTAGGAACTGCCTGAAGTCCCACAAAAAATGGGCACTGATACCATCTTTAAAGTATGCATCTCCTCTCTGCTGTGAATTTTAAATAAAGCACTCAGCAAGCAAGGGAAGATTGAAAAACAATGATCAAACACTGTCCTTGGTGATAATCTCCAGCAAACTAGTTCAGTGCTGAGCAACAAACCAAGAAGAGTCCTTGGAAAGGATTTACTTTTTTAGTACATGCATTAGAAATAAATTGCAGTATTTCAGTTTGTATGACAGAAATGTGGAGGTTTTGTCGAAAAGCAGTGGTGATAACAATAGGCTTATTAATACTAAAAACCGAGGTATATAATTATAATAAAACCATTGAGTCTCATTTATTTTACATAGATGGCAGTATGCAAATAGGGAGCCATCCGCCTTGATAGCTGCAGTAGCTATGAAATCCTTATTTGAAGAATTTCAATCCATTTTTCCTATAGCATTCAGTGCTCGAAGTTAGAAAAGAAGCTTTTCCCCTCCTCCCCTCTTCTTTCTCAATATAACAATGCATTTTAAACTGCTCCAAAATTGCAAAGCTATTTCACAGTTTCATAGAGAGAAAATGGCTTGAGGGAACCATTTGCTTTTTTATGCCTGGAACATCAAAATAAAATACCAAGTGGGGAAATGAATTCTGTTGTATAAAGGATGGGAGCAAGTCAGAAAGGGCTTTGTGGCAGAGGGTGAGTTGTCTCAGGAGCCTGAGTGGGATTGCAGAGCCTAGCAAAGGACCTCAGAGGATATTCTGAGGCTTCCTGAGCGTGGTAGGAGACTTTATAAGATCCCACAGCTCTTTGTTCTGTGTTCGTCTAGGGACATGTCCTGCATGATCCTCATCACAAGAAAGAGGAAAGGGGTGTGGAATATCAGAGATATGAGTGATGTAAAAATCAGTGGATTTTTGTGGTCTCTGTTATGAAATAGAGGATCTGAGATAAATCCATTCACTTCTTTATGGCTTTGTTACCCCTTAGTGTTTTTTGTGAGTGATGAGCTCTGCTTAAAGAAACAAACCATCAGGAAATGCTAAACTTTGTTTAGAACTTTAACGGGTTTATTGCTCCAAATTAAAGAGTAGCTAATATGCTTTTCTTTCAGTGGCTTCAATGGAAATATGGATATGTCTAAATATCTCAAGAATGTGGATGTTCTTATGAAAGGAAATAAAATCAAAGTGGAAATTAGATGAGGGATGTACTGGTGACCTGTTAATCACACCTTAACCAGTGAGGACGAATCAGAGCTTTGTTGCATCTTTGAACTCAGTTGCTACACAATGGCCTGGTTGAGATTTTAGCTGGAAACAAGGCTGTTCTTGTGCTGTCTAGCTTAGCCAGGGGCTTCTTCTGTGTAATTTGAATTTATTCTCCAGGGTACAGCACATGTAGTTCAACACTCTAATTTTGAGCTTCAACCTGCAGAGTGACCTTGGGCAAAGTACTTTCTCCTCTCTACTTTTGCTTGCTCTTCTGTGCAGATTGCAGGAGGTTCTGCCTTTGAGCACTGAGAATTGTAGTCAAGGACAATACGTAACATTGAGTACCATGTAAGTGTCCTCTCCTGTGACAGATGAAGAGACGCTTCTAGCATTTTCATAGTGATCTTCTCCTCTTGATAGCTAAAACCATCCTGGACAAGAGAAGGAAGTGCTCCCGCTAAGGCATAGCACCTTTTAACCTGCAGGGGTTTTTGCTACATTTACAAAGGTCTTGATATGCCTTTCCTTGGGTTTATGATTTATCCCAAGGGACAAGACTGATTTACTTTATCATAATTTCATGGTGCTTTGGGAATGCAAGATAAAATTCTAGAGCTGAAATCTGAACAGTGACCAAAGTGAAAGGGACTTGGGTATGTACAACCTCATAAGTAGCTCTGAAAAGCTGTGACTGAGTTATTTCTATGTGACTCCTCATCTAATAGGGGAAGAAATTATGCTTCCACCTGACACAAATTTAGAGAGATCCTTGGCGCTTGTTTTTCCTTTGAGGGCATAATTGGTCTACACAGGGACAGATTCCTGGTGTAGCTGTTCCTACAAACCTGGTTTATGAAGACATATGTTTATGCTGGCAAGAGTTTTTGACCATTTGGTTTAGCACTAACTCCCTGAATGCTGTTTTTTTTATGTTAGTGACAAAAGTGATTTGAGGTGTTGTAACCATATCATGGCAACAGGTCTTGGTGGTATAGATGAATAACATCAAATCATACTCTATTTATGTGTAGATATAAATTCATGTTTGTTTGAGCATATTTCTATACATTGACAAATGCTTTTAAATACAGCAGTATATATAAAATTTTTTATGTATATCCTTCTATATGTGTGAATACATATTCATATAAATCCATGCCAACATGCATTAGAGAATGAGATACTCGGGTTTCATTGCCTTCCCTTGCCATCGTAACTCCCTACTCAATAGCCACATTTTATAAAAAACTCTAGTTAGAAACAAAATGGCTTTTTCACTCATGCATCTGGAAATGTCTTTTAGATGTTCTTGAATTTAGGCCACCAGATCTTCAAAAGCACCATGCAGAAGTATTATGTCCCAGAACAAAATGATTGTCACAGTTTGGTTCCCCTAAACAGGACAGACCTTCTCACACCACTTAGCTCTAGAAGATAAAGAACACATGAAAACAGAATAGTCATAACTCTCTGCAGCAAGTGACATCGTGCCTACCGAATATTTTTTCCAAGTAAGGAAAAATCAAATTAAAAACAATTCCAACCAAACAACTAACACCCTTAAATTAAACAGATATTGATTTGAGGAATTGCATAATGGAATGTTATTGAAGTTTCCTGTGAATTATTTTTTGGACTACAAGTGAACTGGACAAAAAATTATCAGGAAGTCTATGGAATGTCTTGTTTTCTCCCAGTGAGCTCTAGATCACATAAGAAAGCCCAGGTTGGGTTTTCTGACTCCTCAAATGACTGGTTGAGGAACCTCTCTTCAGAAACTCTGACTTAGTTTGCCATTTGTGAATACAAAAACACAGCAATGGCCTGAAAAGATTGAGGCAGAAATGTTACTAAAAGCTGTGTTTTGAGTGAGGGAAATTCCAAGTTTAAAAGGGAATGGACAAGGAAGATAAACAGATAAAGAAAGACAGGTCATTTCCAAGAGGGAAGAGATCAAGGGAGAATGGGGTTGAGTTTCAGGACTGCGGTAGCCGATTTGATTGGAAAAAAAAAGGAATTGCCAAGATACAGCTCATACGTATTTTACTCCAGATACATAAGGAAAAAGGGAAATGAAAAACTTGCACTGCAACATGTATCCTGGCTCAACATTGCCAGTGGGAGACTGACCTTGAAATCTGCTACTGCATGGTAAAGGGTGTCAATATTGATTATTACATTCAAGGTGACAGGATGTTTTTTAGTTTGGTATCATGATTTCAAATAGCTGCAGTCCTTCACAAGCAATTAGGAGTACCTAATACCAAGAAAATAGATGTTATGGTGTTAAATAAAGGATCCAAACCCACTTCTAGATATTTTTCAATTTTTTTTTCTCCTTCACATAGAGTCCTTCTAAACTACATTCAGATGCTCTAGTTTAGCTGTCTCCCAAAAGTGAATTTTTACATTCAAGTGTATTTTACAGACATGTTTTCACTGGTTTATAGAAAACATAACTATTATTTATAATTTCATGGTCCAGTTCAGAACTGAGACTGGCTGAAGACATTTTTTTTCAACCACCAGCTTGCTTTGGTGAAACTGGGTTTAGTAATAACAAATTAGAATAACAAAACTTATTTCTCTGAGATTCATCGCATACTCAACATCCCAAATGAGTTACCAGATAAAAATCAGCATTACATCATTATTCAGTTAAAGAAACTAAAGAGGAATGGCATAAAAAAAAAATAAATTCATATATCTTCTGCATTTTAGCATTTTTTAATGTAGATTGTGTTGAATCGTCCCATTCTTTTACTCTACTCCTCCTCTTTCTACACTCCAAAAGCAACTCGTTGCCTTAGGAAGAGATGATGTATCAAATTTACAAAATAAACCAAAGCCAAATTTCCTGTGAGGTATAACTGGGGGAACTCTGTTGAAAACCACATACCATCACAACTTTCAAGTCTGTATCCAAAATATACACACTAAGGCAGGTGAGGATTACAGCGCAAACAAGGAATCACAGGTGGGACATCCTTCATCAAGGCAGCAAAGGAGAGCACAGCCAAGGTTTCATCTGTTCTTGCATTTCTTAGACTGAGTAATGCCACTGGCTCGTGTTCGTACAACAATTGTACCTTTTTCCAAGATTAGTAGGGAGCAGTACAGAAACACCCAGCTGTATTTTGTCTTCTCAACCTACTCTGGTGCTTATAGCTCTGCATCTGTAGAGGAGCAGTCTGCAGACTGCTGATATCAGCAGTGCTGCTTTAAAGGCTGTCTCATCTCACTGAGGTGAATATCAAACTCCACAAGTGGGATGTAACTGGAACACACATGTGAGCACATCCCTGCTTGCCCTAAGCAGGTACCTGCTGTTTGGTTCATTATCTGTGTTAACCAGGCTGGGTTCTGCAGCTAGTCCTGGCTCTCAGAAATGTCAAATGCTAGCAGCCCAGGCACTGACTGTGTCACTGCTCCTACCATAGTCTGGAAGTCTCTTCTTAAAGGAAGCACATGCATGTCTTATGAGGCTCTCTCAGAGTCCATGGAGATGGGAGGAAGAGAAGGAAGAGACCTGTCTGGATGCTCTGCAGGGATTCCCAGGCTGAGATTGGGGTTACAACCCTTGAGCTCTCTGCTCTGCTTGGCTGTTGACCTGGCTCTGGCTGAGTCACTTGAGTCCTTAGTGCATGGATTTTCTCTCACTGCTCTTAACACTCAGACCAGGCACATCAAAGGTCCACCTAGTCTCATGTCTGTCTCTGACAGTAGCCACGTGTCAGCACTTAGGGAAGTGTTAGAGAACAAGACACAAATGCTGTGGTGTTTCCAAATACTCTGCCAGCCTTTTTCCTGGTCAGGCTATAAATTCTTCAGAATGGAGATAAAATCTTAAACTGTGCTTCTATAACAGGATCCCAGTCAATTCTGAGGCCAGGTGGTGTTTGTATAGTATAAAAGATTGTTAATTTGTGGCCTGTGACTGGAAATTGGAATTGGGTTCACAGAAATATGTTTGTTGCTGCTGCTGCTTTCAAGACAGGATGGGAGAGTCATTTCCATGCTCTGAACAGTTTAGTGCTCTATCCCCATCACAGGGATTAACACAGACAGTGCTAGCAAGGACTCACTGAGGGTTTAAAAGTGTTACAGATGATAAGTGTATAGCAGAAAAGTCAGTTATCAGATAGTAGATCCCGGTGTTACCTTCTGAGGCTCAGAATTATAGCCTACCACTTGCCTTTTGTAGGTCACCTTTCACAGTGTTACAGACCCACATTAAAATGACTTGTGATTAACAACAGAGCAGGGCTTAGTGTCTCTTTATCACTCTGCAGTGAAAGGAAAGTCTTCTCTTTAATATTGCAGAAAAACCTTTGTGGTTGAGGCTTCAGTCTAGCTACACAGATTTGCATCACTAAAAAGAATTGCTTGGTTTATGTTTTGACACAACTCAGCTCACTGTTTGCATTATTCACAGGACTGACAAGGTCTATTTTTTATAAAAAACTTTTTTGTTTTGTTTTGTTTTGTTTTACGCACACAAATGCTGGCTCTGGTTGGACTAACTGTTTACCGTTACCTGTTTGGACTAACCTTTGCAGTATAAGTGCAGTATTAAAGCACCTAAAGAACCAGGTATTTCTAAAACACATTTTTAAAGGAAGGTCAGTGGTGCAGTTTCCATAAGATATAAATTTTTAAAAATGTAAATAAAAAACAGATATGGTCACTAAAAAGGAAGACTCTGAGAAATGAACACTTTGGGAAATTTCCCCTGGAAATTGATGTCTTGTTTGGGACCTCTACATCTGTTTTTATGTTGGTTAAAAAGGTTTAAAAAACAAATAAACAAAAACATAAACAAACAAAAATGAGAAAAAAAAAGTTCTAGAGATTTAACTATCTCCTAAAGGACAAATATCTGTAGCCTAAAGAACAAAGGTAAGAAGCTCATATTCTCATTCCTACCCTCTCCAGATATAATTTGTTCTGTTGACATCTGGTAGGAATGGTCAAAAACAAAACTTGGAGACAAAGGGTGCCAGCAGTGCAGAGTCAACTGCAGCTCAGCTCCTGGCCCTGGGGGTGCAAGAGTGTAGGTGTGTCCTCTGATACCTGGGACAAAACTTGCATTCACCTGGAAGAATTGAGTTTGGGGCATACTCCATCTTAGAATCATAGAATTGATCATCTAAGATCATTGAGTCCAATCATTAACCCAGCACTGCCAAGCCCACCAATAAGTCAGGTGCCCAAGCACCACATCTACATGTCTTTTAATTATGTCCAGGCATGGTGACTCAACTACTCCCCTGGGCAGCCTGTTCCAATGCTTTACAATACTTTTGGTTAAGAAATCTTTCCTAACACTTAATGTAAATCTCCCCTAGCACAATTGGAGACCTTCTAGGCCTCCTGTCCTGTCACTTGTTGCCTGAGAGAAGAGACCACCTGCCTAACACCTCCTTTCAGACAGTTGTAGAGAGTTAGAAGGTCCCTCTGAGCCTCCTTTTCTTCCAGGTTAAACACCCTAAGCTCATCAGATTTGTGCTTCGGACTTTTCATCAGCTCTGTTGCCCTTCTCTGGACTCACTCCAGCACCTCAATGTCTTTCCTGTAGTGAAGGGCCCAAAACTGAACACAGGATTGAAGGTGCAGTCTCACCAGTGTTGAATATGAGGGGAAAAGCCAGGTGCAAGTCATCATGTCCCGCTGACTCACTAACTCAGTACCGACATCTGCCGAGTGTGAAAGCATCACCCAATTTAGTGCACAGCCTTCAGCAAGGGCTGTACATCATGAGATGGTTACAGCAGCCCTGAAGAAGCCAAGAAGTACTACCAAGTGCTCATCTCTGAGTCACAATTTCCTCCACGGCTGGCTCTTTCCTACAGCTAAAGCAACAAATAACCCACATCTCGTGTACCTCATGGACTTACCAAGAAGTGTTGAAGTAGAGATCAGGCTCTGCTCAGGCATGCTCTTCTCAGCCTGAAGCAAGTAGGAATGAAATAGTGCAGCTGTGTAATAAGTTTCAGATTCACCTAATGCTCCAAAAATTAGAGGGCAGAAAGACTATGTTGAACAGAGCTAAAGCAGAAATACAAATGACTGCTTGGGGGAGGGGGAAAAAAAAACAAAAAACAGACTAATGCATATATTTCAGGTAAATTAAAATGCCTCAATTCTTCCAGAGTACTTAAACATTTTGAAAAATACTATTACAAATAATCTAGAGCAAATTTATAATCAAATACTTTTTTGCAAGGAAAGTTTACAATCATTTTGTTTAGAAAGAATAACCAACTCATAGACTTGGTGATCATATAGCACCAGCTTTGATAGCTGCTTTTTTATTTATCAGTTGTAATGTGAAGGATCACAACTGAAACTAAAATTTTGAAGAAAAGTGACCAAAATTGTCATGATTTGGTAAATCTACAAAAATTTATAAAAAGCAATGATTTTTGATCTGCTGAAGAATTGAAAATTACTTCATTGGACAAACAATATTTCATCTATTATCTGTACATTAAAACTTTTAATTAATTTTGAAACAGTGGGTGTTTTCACTCACAGAGCACACTAACATGGTCTTTCTCATCAAATTCTCTATATTGTTCCTAAGTGTTTGCACAGAGCTGCTTAAGTTACTCGGATTGCTGTATGACTCTTCTCCACAAATTTCAACTTGCAGAGATCTTCAGGATCTTCTGAAAGTAAAGGTACTGCAGTGATGCAAACTGATAGTATCCTTTCTTTCACAAAACTAAAATTGTATTCTTAAACTGCTTAATGATGGTCTTTTACTCCATCGGAGTTTCTATTTTTGTTCCTCAATTGAATAACAAATTAAGAATTATCTC
>VXAU01003366.1:134870-206796 GCA_013399695.1 Formicarius rufipectus
GTCTTAATTCACGGCAGTATTGGCAGTAGGTTATTTAGGAAGTACTTTCTGAACTTACGGGCCTGGGGTATTAAATTTTAAAATCCTATCAGTGGGCCTTGTAGTAGGAATCATGAAGGAAGTGCATCCATAACAGAACTGCATGCATGTACTCTGTCTACAATCTGGAGGTTCTTTATTTATGTGCTTGCTCTTAAATATCCAATGGATGAGTCTCTAGTGATTAAGATTATTGTAACTCATGCCCAGCATGTAATTTATAGTGCGATTCCATCTTGCTTGTTAGGAGTTCCCAGACCATGAAGGTATCTTCCCCCTCTAAGAGTTTGGCATTCAAAGCCTTGATCTGGGAAATGCTTCCTTTCCCTTCCCTTCCCAAGCCTTCCCTTCCCTTCCCAAGCCTTCCCTTCCCAAACCTTCCCAAACCTTCCCAAACCTTCTCAAACCTTCCCAAACCTTCCCAAACCTTCCCAAACCTTCCCTTCCCAAACCTTCCCTTCCCAAACCTTCTCTTCCCAAACCTTCCTTTCCCAAACCTTCCCAAACCTTCGCTTCCCAAACCTTCCCTTCCCAAACCTTCCCTTCCCATACCAGCAGGAAGTGGACTCTCCAGTTACAAGTAAGCAGTGGATGGAGAACATCCCTTCCTTAGGCCTGGAATACATATGCAGCTCCGACCATCCCTGAAGTGAATAATCAGGATGTTTTATGACTGAATGAGGAAGTGTCTTTAGAATAAGCCCAAAGCCACTTCTCTCTTGTGCCATTTTTCTCCTCATCTCATATCAGACTAGTATATCTCTAGACTTAGGAGGAACAGATGGATCTATCATATTGCATGTTCATTTCCTCAAAGCAACCATTTACATCCAAGCCTAATCCTATTTGATGACAAGACCAGCTCTGGCTAATGCCCAAGTTCCCCACCTGCATTCCTACATTGAGTTCTGGGTCCCCCAGTGTAAGATGAACATGGACCTGCTGGAGCAAGTCCAAAGCAGGCCATGAAGGTGCGCAGATTGCTGGAGCACCTCTGCTGAAGAGACAGGCTGAGACAGTTGAAGTTTTCCAGCCTGAAGAAGAGAAGGCTTCAGGGAGACCTTAGAGCAACTTCCAGTACCTTAAAGGGCTACAAGAGATCTGGAGAGGGACAAGGGCATGGAGGGACAGGACAAGGGGAAAGGGCAGTTTTAGATTAGATATTGCAAAGACATTTTTTCCTGTGAGAATGGTGAGGCACTGACAGAGGTTGCCCAAAGAAGCTGTGACTTCCCCATTCCTGGAAATGTTCAAGGCCAGGCTGGATGGGGTTTTATGCAACTTGCTGTAGCAGAAAGTGTCTGTGCCCATGGCTAGGGGATTGAAACTAGGCAGTTCACAAGGGTACAAAAGCAAACAATTGTTTCTGTTTCTGTGCCCCTTGCACACAGGAGAGGAAGTAGGAAGATAATTTTCCATAGTCTGATGAAGGAAGGTGAGTGAGGCTTCTCCTCAAGAATAACAGAAAGTTGAAGAGGGCTTTCAGCCACTTCAGGAAAAGAAGTTGTTTTAGTCACCTAGCGCAGTGACTTGAGGACCTAAAGAAGCAAAAAAAGGGCAGACAACTGCATTCTGGCATGAGCAAAGTCTGCCATGGGCTGCACTCAGTTCTGCTATGGAGATGGTCTCAGAAAATAGGAATGGAAGTTGTGCCATAATTCCTTATAAAAGCAGTTGAGTCATCTTTAGGAAAATCCCATGGAAAGATCTTGATCAGGATTAGATTGATTCCTTTTCCATTTTTCTGGCTGCTTTCTAAGGCTGTCCTTTTGTACATCCACAACATATCCCAGGTGTCACATCTATCATACCTGCCCTTCTGCACTGCAAGTTGTCCAAAACCAGAACAGTGTCAAGTAACCCTCTACTATAACCTCAGCCCTTTTATAGTCATTCTCTTGTGTAACGTGCAAAGTAAACCGTCTGAATTGCTGTTTTTCAGTTTTACATGGGTCACATGGCAGCTTCCTCCTCCCTAGAAAGCACTCCTTAGTAAGTGGCAAGACCTCATAACCATAAAAAAAAAAAAAAAGTTTTTTCATATACATTGAGATGTGCATTGTGAAGAGACAGGAGAGGCAATTTGCCTTCAGTCATTTATTGCCATAACTCATTGCATCACTCAAGTGGGTCAGCGAATGTTATCACTGGACATTGTGATGGGAAGGAAAGTTAGTACTAGCCTTTTGTCCCAAAGGCTTATAGGAGACAAAAGCAAATCAGCTAAAAAAATAAAATAATTTGCTGATGAGAATATTTATTTATTTTTTTTTAGCTGAGGGTCACTACATCTGGCAGATAATGTCAGTGTTTGTTTTTGGTTTTTTTTCTTTTTCTTGATCAATACAGTGAATTTTGCTTGGAGGAAACCCAGGGAATCCAGATCAATTAGATTAGAACAAAATAAAATAGGCTTTGGGTATGCTGGAAAAGAAATTTTTCCCTGTCCTTAGTTGCAAAAGGCACAAAATCTCACAAGCTAGTGCTGGTTAAAACCTGAAGAGTAAGGCTGCAATCACGTCCAAGTTATTTAAATAACCCCACATTATTTAGTTAGTTTGATCTCTGTTTCTGTGGTAGAATTCTGAAGCCTTCACCAGAATCACTCAATATTCACAGCACTGCAACAAGGATCCATAACCTGTTGTGTTTGTGGCATGACAGGATGTAAAACACCATTGCCTGTCCAGATCAAACAAGGTCAGATTATTAAAATACAAATCAATCTGCTACTGTTTAATGTGCTGCTCACTGTGACTTGCATATGTAACTGACCAATAGAAGCACATTGAGTTGTGTGCAAGTCATTTTAGGTAAAGATGGTTCATCAGCAATGAGGTGGTTAAAGGCTCTGCACATTTTTGGGAGGATGGCAGAAAAAGTAAAATGTGATTGACCTGTCTGGGAAAAATTGAAGTAAAAATTATAACTAGGTAATGAGGTATTTATTAAAAATACTCCTTCACACTTCCATAGCTCAGCTCATATGACAAATGACAGCCAGCTAATCCTCCTATGCACTTTGCAAAGCAGTTATATAAGTGATGTCCCCATTTTGTAGGTGGGGAAAGAAAGGCAGAGGAAAAAACCCCAATCATTCTCATGGCAACAAAGGGAATTCATGCAAGAACTGGAGTCTGCAGGAATTTTCCCTTTACATTACTCTTACATGTACAGGATGTTCCCTTCGTGCTGACTTCTGAGCTCTGTTTTTGTCTCATTCTTTCTTCTCTCTGTTTTAAGTGACCTGATTTTATCTTAACGTGAAGAGAGGCTGAGCAGCATCTCTTGTTTGTGTGCATACAGAGGCTTAGAGAAGCACTTCAAATGTGGGGCATCTGTTGTTGTAACCCTTCCCTGGCCATGATGCATCCTTCCAAAAAATGCCCAACTCCATCTGCCTGGCAAATCCATGAAAGGGGTCTGTCAGAAGGGGAAGATACAAAGTTGGGTGAACTGAACATAGGTAAAGCCATCCTATACTGGGGGTTTGTTTAGAGGCTTCAAAGTACTGGGATTTCTCAAAAATTAACTCCATAAGCTCAATAAAAATCCTAGTATCGTTTTCTATCACATCCACAGTCAGCCTATTTTCTCTCTCTCTGCCCCCCTTCATATAATTATTTCACTCTGAAGAGGATTTTCATGATCACTGCTCCATGCAGCAAGGTGTAAACACCATGCTGGCATCTTTAAAGGTTTTGGGAGTCTTTATTCTACAAGTGTGAGAAGTGAGGCAGAGCAAAAGAGGCTGTTATACACTGCTGTCCTGGTGCAAATGAGGAATTCTCACCCACCCCACATGCATTTGATTCTCCATCACAACTTTCAGAGAGGGGTTGTACCTTGTGCAGGGATCCGCTTACCTGTTTGCATGTGCTTCACCACCTTTTTAGATCACCCTTCACATATGGAATCATTCTGCTTGATGAAGTGTAAGCTCGAAGGGACTGTCTAGGCATAATATGTCTTATCAATCAGGCCATTTTTGCCACATGGATTTCCTAATCCCCTTTTGGTTTCACAAACATCCTATAAAAGACTGTGGTTTAGCTTAGGAACCTGTTTAGAGAGGCATCATGTAAGGGAAAGGTGTCAGATATACATTCCCTGCCAAGGTGCTTTTGAACTTATCTGCCCTGTGAAGCTAATGGGACACAGCTCTGGGATGCTTCAGTTTTAAAGATAACTCTGTATCTCTTTTCTCAGAACAAGCATATGAGCTGCTTGGGAAGTTGCCATGAGTCTGACCAAGTCTGGCAGTCAAGTAGCTGCCAGGTGGCTGCACCTGGAGCTGGATGTGAAGAAAATCCTAAGCAGAACCTGCCAGCCCAGCCTTCGTGCAAAGCACGTGATCCTCATTTTTTCCCTAAACTTGTTATTTTGCTGTTGAAAGAGAAACACGGAAAAGGTAGCTTGGGTTGCCTTGTTTTAATCAAGGATTTGGATGGATCTTCAAAAGTCCCAAGTCTTGAAAGTGCCTCTCTGCAGGTAGATCTAATGCTGGCAATGAAATTAATGTAGAATTGGTGCTGCAGTGGTGCAAACGCGGAAGACCTACCTTTCACTGTCACACAGGTGTAGAACCAGTATTAGAGCAGAACTCTGAGATTTATATGAGGCATTAGGCAAATCCCTGTTTAATAGGTTGCAGTTTTGAATTTTCAGCCTACAAATAAGAAAAGTCTTTTAAGATCTGACATCTAGACATGAGAGTTTTTCTTCTGATGCCTGCTGTAGGTTGAAAGGCTTGATCTACTCCCCATGCTGCCAGGCAGAGAGGGTAAATGAGCTTTACACTGGCCACATATTTTCATCCTGCCTCTGCAGTGTTTTGTTCTCCCAGGACTAATTGCTAGTGTGACCCAAGAAAGAAAAGGAAACTTTCTGCAAATTCTGCCATCTCATCACTAGCTAGCCTTGGGGTGAAATTGTAACCCAGAATAGATTGAAGAATGCTTCAGGTATCTGACACAGGCATTCAATGCTGTATGAGATGCTACAAGGTATTCCTAAAAATAGTCATGACACAGGTAACAAGCTGTGGGATATCCCAGGAGATCTCAGATGGGACTAGAAGCCCCTACTTAGACAAGTGAGTAACTCTTCCAGAGTTTTGCTGTTGGACTCACCAAAACTATAATTCTTTTTCTCAGCATGTGAATCCCACATATATATATAATATAAAATCTGGTTTTCAGATTGAAACTAATTTATTTTAGACTCTTCATAGTTTTGAAATAATTTCCTCATTATCCTCAGCCACTGTGGGAAAGGCAGGGTCTGAGTGCATGGAGGGATGGTTTTGTGGAGCTGATGGGGGGTGTTAACACCCCCAGTCACCCCAGACTGCTGTCTGGCACCTCATTCATCTGAAGACCTCTGAGCATATAACGTCTGTGATAAACAAAGGGGGTCTGTCTTGTGCCTCTGGGTTTCCAGTGGCTTATTAAAGATTGGATTGTTTAATGTTATCCTTTAACAGAGAGATATTTCTGTGGATAGGGAGACTCCTGTGTCACTGGAAAAGAAAGAACAAGGCTTTCATGTTACTTGTTTAAACCATTACGCAGTGATATTTTGTTGTTTGACATGCCATTGCTTCTTACTCTCTCTAAGCAATCCCATTTTTTCATTCCTTGTGGTTAATTATTGCTCTCATTCTCTTTCCGGCACGTCTTCTGCTCTGTTACTGGATCCATAGGGAGAGAGTGACTGAGGGAAATAAGCACAGGACCAAGGAGCAGAGAATTAACTGTCCCCTTGGGAAGCTTGAGTTACTAGCTGCCACATGTGCACATTTTCATTGCTAAAAGTGAAGGAAAAGTTGACAAAGAGCTTGTCACCAAGAGCAGAATACAGAGGAGCAGAAAAAATTTCTGCAAGTAATTTGTATTGCCTACCCATGGCAGCCCAGTGCATGCAGTTCATATTCAATTATTACTTTTTATTATTCATTATTTGCATTACAGTAACATCCAAAGGTACCAGTCAGGACTGCAGCAGCATTGGGAGGCATTCTACTCCTGCCCATACTATTGCAGTATAACTATGGTAACTGAGAATATAAATGTTCTACTAAAATAACTATACTGTTACAAACCAGAGTATTGCATCACAGCAGACCCGCCTTTCACTTTTGCAGCTTATTCTCCTCCCCATCCAGAAAAGATATGATACAGGTGTAGACATTTTTCTGCTGTACTGAGTATTTATATTTTAATATAGCCACAACAATTTAGTGCTGGTACAGTTTCAGCCAACATCAATCCACAGATAAATGCATGTAAGACAGACCCTGCCCCAGAAGGCATGCCCCAGTAGGCAACAAGTGAAAAAGGAATCAGAGGCATAAAAGAGTCATTATTCTGTTGAATGGTGGTGGTGCTCAAGGAGCAGGTATCATCCATCAATCTGGGCTAATGTTTGCCTGCTACAGTAGGAGACAAACTACTTTTACATTAATTCCATGCCAGTGTCAATGAAGCTCTATTGAAGTTAATGAGAAGTAGAAGTAATTCGATCTAGGCCCCACCTGTCTAAAGGTCTGGTTTATTATTTGCAACACTGGAGTGTAAATGTGCCAGGACCTTCTCAAAGAGTAGCTGGCTCAACACTAGTTTTGCAGCCTGAAAGAACACTTATAGTCTGATCCACCTTGAAGAGTGTGTTGGACATCTTCTTCCCAATCACCAAGCGAAAAACAAAACTAAAAAGGAATTCAGGTGCTCTTACAATTTTATATAGGTTTTTGCCACTTTCGGTAAGTTGGCTTCAACTTGTGGCAAAAGATGTTCAAAACATTGTGAGAAAAAATGCACCTACAGGATTTTTTTCAAGGCTTAGTGTGACAAATATTAAAGCAGACAGCTTCTGGTGACTTTTTCTCCACAATTTTAATGCAATGGCTCTGAGATAAGCTGTTGGGCAGCTCTGCAGCTTGTTGCTCCTTCAACTAGGATGGCAACCTTTTTGTAGAGAATGACTGGTAGTGTGGTTTGTGCAGCAAGTGGGGTTTGTTCGTGCTTCATATATCCACAAAGCTTTGTACTTGAGGTAAATTCTGTTACTACCCATGTTCTCAGAATACTCTCTTTAGGTTGGTGCCAATGGCATAACACTTCTTTGCAGTAGGTAGAAAAACATAGAAAAGGTCTGAACAAAGCAAATAATGCTATAAATTCCCAGCAAAGATGCCAGGCTGGAACAACAACCTCTAAATTTTGTTGATTTGGGGGGATGTTTTGTTCAAATACATTTATAAAAGCAGAAAATGCTGATTTATAAATTCTTGGTGACTATGCAGAATATTTCTATGGTTCTGTATTTTTTAAACATCCTGTCTATAAATTAAGATACATCAAAGCATATGAACTACCTTGTTTTATTACTCCCTGATTGATTATGATCTCCACAGTCATAGCCAATACACTCTGTAGATTTAAGAAGCTCTCTGATCTGAATTGTAGTCTAAAGCAGAGATATACATGGCAAATCCAGTCGTAGCTGCCAGTGAGTAACATACATGAGTGAAAAAATTTCTACTATGGATCTAAAGCTGGGAAAGTAATGAGTTGAACTAGTAATTCGTTGCTTTACGTTGAGCTAAACTGCTTCTCTGGTGAAATGCTTACCTGTGCTATTTTAAAATATGTCAGGTATGCATGATAAAGACACGTTGTTGAGTATAAGTACTTACAGGACCAAAGAAAGGCAAATCATCAGTGGGAGAACAATTGTCATGATGTCATGAAAATAAAAACAAAATTTCTACAAAAGAAATTAGGATCATAATCTTCAGACGGAGCTGCTGGAGTACTAGAAACTTTCTGAGAGGCCAATACGCTGGTGCTGCTAAGTATTGTAATTGGGAAAGAAAAACTTATTCAGAAATATCTGATGAGCATCAGATTCATCACAAAAGTGTCCCTGCTCATGGTGAAAAGGGAAAAGCTGTTTGTGACTAGTAGATGGTCAACAGCATCCTTTATTAGCTAAAGTGGAAAAGTGTGGGCTAATGTCCCTGGAAATATTAATGTATGGAGGTCATTCCATATAAACAGGAAATAAATCCATGTAGTCTTGCTTCCCAATTAGTGCTCTCTCTCTCTCATCAAAACTGACTCTTTGCCTCCTCAGCAAAGTGGACAATTACTGGGCTAGTCACACCATCTGTTAGTTAAATATTTGTTTTATGTGTTGGAAATGTCTGCATTAACTAGTAGAGGATTTAGGTTCCCCATTTTAAGTGCTCTGTGTTGCTTGTAATTAGGTGCTAAAATAGTCTGAAGTGTTTTATATGAATTCTCACTTACTGTGTTTGTTGTGAACACCTTCTGCATATGGCCATCCAGCCAGGAAAAAGTTTCCTGAAATCTCCACTTGATACAAATTAAATTGCCTTGTTATGGTGTGAGTATGTTCTAGTCTGCTTGCAAAGGTTCTTGATGGGTGTTTTTCACTGATGCTCTGATAACCATCACTGGACATTGGGGACTTTCAGGTTTATGACTACAGAAACCAGCACTGCTATCAAGAAAGGAAATACTGTTTGAGTACCACTGTTTGGGTATGGAAAACACAACCAAACAGCTGGACATTTGTAGAGATCAACCTTTTTAAAGATTATTTTAGGTGTATATATATATATTATTTTTTTTTCTTTATCCTGGTTTCCCATTTATTTCTGTAACTGTGGACAATGGTGGGACCACAAGCAGTTGATATATGACGCTATCAGCAGGACAGCACAAAACTTGTTACCCAGATCCAGATCCTTTTGGAGGATCTATATCAGCAGCTCCTAGAAAAAGGGAAGGGGAAGGCAAGGACTGGAGATGGGTCATTGCTGTGTTAAACAGAAGACAGTATCACTTTACAAAATTTCACCTGTGTTCGGCATCATCTGTTGAGTCTGTGCTTCACATAGCTGAGTTTTGAACTGGTGTCTACTGTCTGGTCTGTCTGCACTCACTAGATGTAACAGCCCAAACCCTGTTTCAAGTACCAGAGTACTAGATCAAAGAACGTCGTCCTTACAATTTAGTTTTAAAGTTAGTAGTAATTATGCTATCTTTCTCTTCCTTGGATTGTCTGTGCTATACCACAGGTCAGAGCTGACTTTCATCACATGCTAATTTAACTCAGAAGCTTTCTGCTGGATTAGGGGAGGTACAATGCATGTGGGAGGAGGAGTCCTGTATCTGTAAGTACTGTGGTTAAGAAATATTTCCGGATTTCAGACTCATTTGGGGGCCACTTAATTTCCAAAACAAGATTCTCAGATTCTCCATACATAATCTGCATACTCTACAGGCAGACAGGGATCAGCTATTCACTCCACAGCCTGAAATGCCTGAGGCTCTTGTCTCTGCTTATACCCATTAGAGGTAAACCAAGGCTGATTATAGGGAACACTGTACTTCTGATCATGTCAATGAGCATAGCTAGCAAGTGTTCTGGGGGCAGATTCTCATCTCATTTACATTGGTGCAAATCACGAGTAATTGAGTTATTCCAGATTGAGAGCAGGCAAACTGCCTTAATAGGATTTTCTGTCTCAATAAAGATATTATTGAATTCAGTCAGTGACTCTGTTTTGACACTGTTTTCCTTTGATTTTATGCTGATATACAGTGTTTAGCATTGGTTCAGAGCAAAGTCCACAGCATATGCAAATACAAGGACACTTCAGAAGGAATTACATTTGAGTCACAGTTCTGGAACCACTTATTTGAGAATAGGATGTTCAGCAGTTTCTCCTAAAACAGACTGCTTTTAGCAAGTCACGTACCTGTCTGCTGGCCCTAATCAAACGCAAGCTCAGGGGGAAAACAGTAGCCTCATGTGCCATGATCACTCATCAAAAAAATGGGTAGAAAGAAAACTCTCCCATGCAGCAGGATGACATTAAGTTTAGAGAAAAGAGGCACTAAAAAAAAAAAAAAAAAAAGACACCAGATTGAAAGATTATTTAAAACCAGAAAATTCTTCACATGACCCCTTAAGACAACAAGACAACATAAGCCTCTTTTTGTTTCCTGCTTATTTCAGCCTGTTCCTGGTCAAGAACACCACAGCTAATAATTGTGTCAGAAAACCTTCCTGTCTGAAAATGATCTCTTCCTAATGGATAGATGATTCCATATGGTTTCATATGTCAGAGATGGAGAGAGAACATATTGGACGACTGGCCACAGCTGGCAGTTTGTGTTAGTGCCATATGGATAAATGTGCGAGCTCTCCTGCATTGTGTATTTCAAGTAAACCATTTATCTAAACAGGTGCTGACCCACTGGGAATGCATTTTTATGGTCAGGCTTGCAGCATGCAGAAACACAAACCACTCTGTTCACCCCTCCTATTTCTGCAGTGCAAACCCACAACATTTATGTATCATTTGCCTCCATTCTGAGTAACTCTGCTGATGTCCATAAAAGCACACCTGGTGCAGACTCTTTGTAAATGAGACCTGAATCTGGCTCATTGAACTGTGTGGATATTATAAGACCAGTCTCCTAAATCCTCTTTGGGAATCAGTCTGTGATACTCACTTCTAATAGATATTGCTGTATCATATGCAAGGGATTGAAATCACCCAGTTTATGAGGCTGTATAAATAAAGAATCAGACTTTCCACCTCCTTGAACTACTGTGCTCTGTCCCTGATTACAGCTGAAATTTTTACACTCCTTTCCTCTCCATACCATAATTGCCCCTTTGTCTAAACATGCTTCATTTTGGAATTCCTCTCACTTACATTCCTCATATATGCGGTTCAAGGTACTTGCTGACTGATTTATGCTAGTCTTGTGTGGCTCCCTTGGAAATGGAGCAGAACACATTCCATCCACCTGCGTAATAAAACCAGCTGGTGCAGGGTGGGAGCACTCAAACTGCAGCAGAAATAAAATTCACTTAAGTTTTGACTCAGTTATCTGTCTCTCCATCAACTCTTCTGATGGTCTATGGTACTAAAATCATGCCTAGGGAGCAAACCGTTGTGAAAAAAAAGTCTTTAATTATGCTGTTTATTCTATATGTCTCTGTCACTGCCAAAACCAAATAGTGGGATAGGGAAAAATGCTTTGTCTGCATTTGTGAGCAAGTATTTTGATAAGTGCGCAGCCTTGTTAATATGGTCCTAACATCCAGAAAGTTTTAATATCAGTTAAACTCTCTGAGTTCCGTCTAGAATCATTGACTCTCTGAATGGTTTAGTTTGGAAGGGACCTTTAAAGGTAATCCTGTTCAACCCATCTGCCTTTGACAGGGATACTTTCCACCAGATTGGATTGCTCAGAGTTCTGTCAGCCTGGTAGTGAATGTTTCCAGGGATGGGCATCCACCAGCTATGTGGGCAACCTATGCCACTGTTTCACCAGGTTCATTTCTATCTACTCTAGTTCTACCCTGTTTTTGTTTAGATCCCTTACCCTTTGTCCTATCACTTCAGGTCTTGCTAAACTCTGTCCCCATCTTTCTTAAAAACCCCCAATAAGTACTGAAAGGCTGCAATAAATCTCTCCTTTGTCTCCTTCCATCTGCTTTACAGGCAGGGTAACTCTCTTCATCAAAGGAGGTAACATTTTATATGAGACTAAATTTAGGCAGTTTGGGTTTAGACCAATCTATAGTTCAAAGCTCAGAGAAGTAATTTAATTAATAAAATTTGAGTTGGGTTTCCCATTTACAGGTACACCAACTCCATGGTGAACAAAGGGGCAGAGAGTTTTGGTAGGAAATTCAGGAATTCAGTGTTGGCTGGAGGAATAAGCCTGAGAGTTGGACCATGCTTTTCCCTGCTCAGCAGTTTCACATCAGTAAGGGTTCGTTTGTGGATCCTTGAGAAGTAGGAAAACAGAGCAAGCCTCAACCTGACTCTAATTCTTATCTCCCACCATCTACCTGCTGTACCCACATCTGAGGTGCCTGGTACCTCGCTTCAGTTCATTTGGGCTCATCTATTTCAAACAGTACTTAAGCTTTCGTAGTGTAACAGTAATAAGGCAGTTTAAATAGCAAGTTCCCAGCTGTGTTTGGTGCACGCAGTGCTGCGGGAGATTAAAAAGAAAATCAGAAAGTGCGTGATGGAGATTAAAGTAATTCTGAATTGCTGTGTAGAAGACCGAGTTCTCATTGTGCCTCTTATCTGCTGTTTGAAGTACCATTACTTAAGCTCGTGTTAGGGGGGGAATGAAAATAAAAAGTCTTTCTCAGAGGATGTGAGAAGCCATTTCAAAAGATGATGCCTCTCTGGTAAATAAAGCGCAAATGTTTCAGGTCAGCACTGAAATGGTGAATTAGATGGAGTTTCACCCAAAAGAAAACTTGTTCAGCCAGGAGGCTTTCAAATCTCCTCACTGAGATAAAGAAGATCAAAGTGTTTAAACACGTTGATCCACTACTGAGGAAAATTTAGTGCTGGCAACAGACAGCAGCTGCAGTATAGCTGGCGTGTCTAAACTCACAGCAGGGGACTAATTGCTCCTATGGATATAGGGTTGCTTTACAAACCCAGGTCTGAGGGAACGTCACTCTCGTTCACAGAATTACAGACATCTATTGATAGGAAGTAAAATACCAATCTACAGTATGCAGCGTGATAGGAGCCGAGCAAGGGGGTTCACAAGGATCCTTTAGTTTTATTCAACTTCTATTGTGCAGGAAAAGATCTCATCAATTTACTCAAGATGATAGCATTAGCTTCACACCATCCTTGGAAATTAAATGATGAAGAGTAGCTCAAAGTCAAACCTTAAAGCCAATGTTCTGAGAGGTAGCCTGGATAGAGGGGCTAGAATTCCGAATTTTCTATAAAAAAGGAAATGGTATTTTTTATTAAAATTATTAACTGGGCAAGGAGTGGAGGATAATAAGGTGGTTATAAAAAATTATTCTGTGAACTGTTTCTGAATTCAGTGAACTATTCCTGGTACAAACACAGCTGTGACAAGTCAGGTAAAGAGGCTGTTATGGCATCTCAATCAACAGGTTCCTTCTTGTCCTAGGACATGACAGAGGGTGTGTTCTGGTCTTATTAAAGAACTGACTAGAAAAAAGTCCTGAGGTGAGGGTTAGTGATGAGTCTTTTCCTATGACACAGAAGTTGTTTCTAGCAGAGGTAGGAACATAATGGGATTTTTGCATTCGGGTGTGAATATTGAGATATTTGAGTTTTTCTATGTAGCTAAAACCTGAAAGCCCATTTTTTATTTATTCTAAGGGAAATTAAGAAAGGTGCTGCAGTTCTTATCCACAGCATCTTCCTTATAAAAGTTATCATCATAGGTACTCACTGAAAAGCCATGGCAGCTCAGCAGCCCCAGTCTATTCAGCTGAGAAGGAGAGATATTTGGAGTCAGGGAGGAAGTTTAAATAGTCCTGTGATGAGTCATTACCACACAATACAGTGTACAAAACTAGCTCCAACTGTTCAGCCATCATTTGCCATTTGTAGTCCTCCTGATAACAGCAAATTTCACTACGTGTGTACATATATATGTTTATGTATATGTATGTAGATTCATTTTTGTGTCTGTCCAGCTACATAAACAAAATGCATGTTTTGACCTTTTTTAATACCACTTCATTCTTGGGATTTTCTTGAGAAGCATCTAAATTATTCACCCTGGGATTCCAAAATAGGCCAAGGAGGGAGAAAAGGGCATTCAGAGACCACAAACCTCTCCTGTCACTGCAAATGAAAACCTTTTCATTACTCTGCCTTTGATTGCTCCTTTGCAGTGGGGAGCCTCATTAAATGTCAACACCCTGCCTAAATGTTGGAGGCAAAGTCTTCCATGGTTTTCACAAAGGACGTCACAGCATGACTACATTTGCCTCCCCATGAGGGCCAGCAGGACAAGCTACTATGCAGGTAGCAATGGGGTAGAGGTAGCATGTTGTGGGCTGAGGAGATAGAATACAGTTATGAATGTATTCTTGGGTGGGCTAAAGGGTTGATTCATTTGGGATGATCTAGAACATCCAACCTGGTCTTTCTTTGCTGATTTGGAAAGGTGCAGGCCTTTCGTAAGTATTGTGTCAGACCTGCCAGCCCAGAAGACGCCTCAGATAGGTCAAGACATCTCTCAGGGTCAGTAGCACCCTTGGTTAGATGCAGGTGTACCACTGCTCACACCTCTTTGGACCTGTCATGTCTTGTGTTGTGATTGAGTTGGAGGCAGAGGTAGTGGCAGAGGAGTAGCAGAGGGAATGAGAAGTTCCTACACGATCCACCCTTTCTCAACACCTTCTCAAGCAGTGTTATATCCCCCAGGAAATGAGGACACAATGGTGAGGAGTAGGAGAGCATCTTTGCAATGCAGAAGCCCTGAGATTCAGGAACAGTGTCCTTGCCCTCTGTTCTCGTGGTACGGTTCTCACTAACATAACAACCAGTTGACTTACATCAGTAAATCAATTACAAATTAAGGAATAGGTTTGGCAGCACATTTCAGGCTCTCAGTCACTAGTGTCTGCAATTTTTTATTCTACTCTTAAGAAATATGCAAATACAAATGTTTCAGTGGAGTTTTTGTGGAGAATGTACTGTCTCTGGCAAACAGGATAAAAACTTTGCAAGCCTCTATTCTCCTCAGCATTTCCAGGCGAGAGTATGTCAAAGTTCAGATGTACAAATAACTTACAAAATGACCAGACTGGGTCTGTTAGGTGAGATGCAGGAGTATTCTTAGTCTACAAGAAACATGGGGTCCCTGTAGCTTAGTCCACAATTGTCAGCCTTTATTGGGGTCAAGTTTCCATCCTTGTGCTCAATAGCTGTGCTCCTCTAAACTTCTCAGTGTCAGCTTACCTAGCCACTGGCAAAATGAGAGAACCAAAAAAAAATCACCCTTCATTTCAAAGCTTTGGAAGGAGTTTAGATTATGGATCAGCATTGGATAAAGGGAAAGTTTGTTGCTTCCATTTAACAGCTTTAACGAGAAGTGTATAGATGGTCAGATTATATTTTATTGTTGGTCAAGTCTACGCTGAAAGAACTGAAGCTCTTACAGGACAACAATAAAGCAACAATTATAAAGATATCTGTTGTGCACTGGGAAACATACTGTGACACTTTTCTAGGCAATGCAGAAACTATTTTGTGGTATATAGTTCAAATAGCCCAGAAGAAATGCTTTTACCTATGAAGTGAACCCAACAGAAAAAATATTCTTTTACCACAGACAAAAGAGTAGCTGAAAAAATGATTCCAAAGCCAAATAAGACTTTTTTTTTTTTCACAGTAGACCAGGAAAATATTTATTTTGGAGAAGATATTGCACAAAAGGGCTATTTTATTGCTTTGAATTTTGCGATATGGATTATGAGCATTTTAAAGTGAATTTGGCAGTAAGATCCAAAGAAACGTTTTACATGGGGGAAAAGTTGGATTCCTAAACTGCTTTGTCAGCCTTAATTAGATGGGTATAGAGTCGTAGAATCATAGAATGGTTTGGGCTGGAAGAAACCTTAAAGATCATCTTGTGCCAATCCACTCAAATAGTCAAGAATGCCACCCACTAGACCAGGTTGCTTAGACCTGCATCCAGCCTGGCTTTGAAGACATCCAGTGGGGGGGTATCCCCAACTTCTCTGGGCAGCCTGTTCCAGTGCCTCACTAACCTAATGTAGTAGGGGTATGTTAATTTTAAATCCTGAAGTATAGGATCAATTTCACTATGAGAGAGAAGCAGTTGGTACAATTTCTTGACCCACATAAAATCTAAGTTCAATAAATCAAATTTTTGAAAAAGAAGCAATTCATTTAATGTTGCATATTATATTCTGAGAGAAATGCCCTGTTTCTTTGTTCAGTTGACCAAAACTGGATATTTTGTCTTTGAGTTCTCCTGGCTCAATAAAATAAGTTATTTACCAGATTTATTACTGTGGTTGACTGCAATATTTTGAACAGTGTCATTACGGAAATGCTTAGCCTTTGTGAAGGCAACATTAAAATTAATGGCTGAAGAACTGGTTATTCATTTGCGCTGAGAAAATATAGCTTGTGGTGAGATGCATTGGCTATTAACTCATGCAACTGAAAACTAGACATCTGACTAAGTCTAGATTGACAGCTATTTAACTTCTATGATGTAGATGTCTAAAGGTAGCTGAGATAAATCTATGGTGACCAAAGTATGTGCAAGCAAATGAGACTTAAACATGGCACAATTAAAAGTAGAGCATGAAAGCCAATGTTTTGCACAAAGCATATCTGGTGATCTTGTAACAAGTGAGAAGAAGAGCTTGGTAAGCAAAGGGCACAGGACCACAATTCTTTGATGAACATTAAAATGTAATTCTGCCAAAACTCAACAGGAGACATTCTGCATCCTTTACTTGTGCTACCATTTCTTAGAAATCCAATTTTTCACTTGAAACTATTACACACTGAGAAAATTATCTTAATTCTGAGAAGCCTCCACTATGTAGTCTTTTTCCAACTTGCTTTATAAACCACTTAAAAAGTAGTCTCACCATGCCTAAGAAAGAAAAAAAAAAAAAAGGCAAAAAAAAAAGCAAAAAAAAAAGGCAAAAAAAAAAAAGCNAAAAAAAAGGCAAAAAAATAAAGCACCAAAAAACCAAAGAAACCCAGAAAAATATCAGAGACCAAATAATGTTAAATGACCCCTACAACACAATTGGAACAGGCTGGGATGTGCAAAGCACTCACTCCACTGGGAGCCGTTCTGGCTGATGAAGTTCAAAATTGCCCACTTCCCTGAGCAGCTTGTTCTAGTGGCTAATAACTCTTTCTATGAAGAAATTTTCACTAATATCCGATCTAAACCTCCCCTGGTGCAACTTGAGGCCATTTCCTCTTGTCCTGTTGCTTGTTACCTGGAAGAACAGACCAACCTGTACCTTGCTACAACCTCCTTTTCAAGTAGTTGTAGAAAGTAATAAGGTTATGGTGGTGCTTGGGCTTTAATGACTGCAAAAAAAAATACCATCTTACAAAAAGGTGTCTTTTGCCTCTAAATAGCGCAAAAAGATTGTCCTCTGCTTTCGTTTGCTGCCTTTTAGAACATGCCTATGATCTCCAAATACATCAGCCATGCCTTTCTGTTCTCCATAGGAGAACAAAATAATAAGAGGTTGTCTTGTGAGCAGGGCTTCATTTGGGAGGATGGTTTTTGGCTCATTTCTGCATGCACTGTCTCTGCTTCTCACCTCACCCCACATAGTCACTGTGTCAGACAGCAAGCCCCCAGTCATCGCTATAGCAGAGGATGATAATGGAAAAGGAGGTGGAGAGAAATGTGCAGCACAAAGACAGTCAGAAGCAGCATCAACCAGTTTATGTATGCATTTATGTATTTAATCTTGGTCGCAAGTGTCTCCAGCTCATCAGACTATCCCCATTCAGCCACAGCCGGCTGAGGGAACGCTTGACTTCAGGCATAAATTGAAGCTCTGCCATCTCAAATGAAACTTAAAGTTGGCTTAGTGGTAAATGTCTGCTAAAAACGTTTTTTGGGGTTGGAAAGGACTACAGAACATGTGTAACTCTTTTACATGACACCCTGATCAAGTCCAGAGGTAAGCAATAAAGTATCCCTGGCTAGAAATGCATAGTTAGTATGAACATCCTTGGTGAGGGCATGTCTATGACCTTTCCTCAGCCTCCCACTTGGCATCCAGACAGCCAGGCCATCCACGACCATTTCTTTAGCCTTTGAGGTTGGTACTAATTGCCATCTCATGAGAGGCCTATTCTTGCAAACTGGCCACTGCTAGGAGGAATTCAGCTGGTGCCACAATAATTAAGGGGCATCTCACTACTGTGATTTAATCAAGGATGGGCCAAAGCTTCGCTGTTTCCAGCACTGAACACCACTTAGACCCCTCAGTTGCTTTTTGAATATATGATACATTTGGAAATAACATATCCAAAAAACCCTCAAGCAAGCAAACTCCAAAGCAACCCAACCATCAAAAGTCTGGATTTAATAGCACAGGTGGCAAGAAATTGTTGTCTCCTTCTGTGTGGTCCCTGATGCAGATGCCTCCTTTTCACAACACTTACAATGAAAGCATTTTTATTTTTGGATGTTCTTCAGGGTACAGTGCAATACATCAAAATAAATCATTGCATTATATGCCTGTTATGAATGAAAGCTGACGCACCAAACATCAGGGTTGCTTGCTTTGGTTAATCAATGAATATTGAGTTTTGCTAACAGTGTGAAGGAAAGAAACAGTAGTGAAAGGGGAAGTGTTTACTTGATACAAAGACATAAAGTTTCAATAAGACTGTGTAGATTAGTGATGATATTGTTTCAAATAAGGCAAAATCTCAGTTGGATCTGTGCTTTAGTAGAGAAACTGAAGCTTTTCCCCTCTGTACTTTAACTTACTAAATGAATTCAATAATGATCATATTTGAAAAGGCATTCATTTCAATTGCTGTGGAGAAAAATTCTGATCAGATCAAGAGCATTAGCTTCAAGGCCACCCTCCTTCCTATGAGACAGGAAGTATCTGTATGATAAATTAACTGTGGGTGAATGCTAAGTCTTTAATGAGAAAAATCATGCTCTGTTGGATTCAACCTTTCATGTGAAAACTGTTTGGGACCTTACTGAAAAGAATGTGTTAATCAAGAGAAAAGCATAATTACTGTCTTGTCAACAGACACAAATGAGAAAGCCTGGTGAAAATTAGTTTGAAATGAACTCCAAAAAACACACACACAAAAAAAAGCAGTTTTCTATACTGTTTTTGGAAAGCTTACTTTACACTGCACAGTGATTTATGACAATTGGAATCTCACGATTTCTGCAATTAATATTACTGTATGCTTCCTATTCAGAGGAATATTAATCATAATAATGCAAATAGAAGTATTACTGCAGCTATGCCTCAGAGTTTGTATTTCAACTGAGCCAAAAGTTCAATATTCCGCATCCTTCTCAATGGAGCATTCTCATTGTATGGAATGAGATGAATGTGCACCAAAGGTAAAATAACTGAATGAATATAAACCAGAATAGTATGCCTGTCATACAGCTTCCCATTTTCCCATTTTGCTGTAAGTTCCTGATTTCTCACTCTTTTAAAACCCATAATAAATTATTGTGATGCACTGCTAATTACACCTCACCAAAGTTGTGTATAATATAAATTACACTGGCGATGGACTTAGATTAAGTTTCTTATGCTTATTTTTAGCAAGTCAAAGGCAATTCACTTCCAACTGGGCTGCGTTTAAAGTTTAGTGTGAAAAAATTGTGTAATTATTTCCTAATATGAGGATAATATTGGTGACAAACATTCTATCTTATGTATCTTTTACCACTAAATATATTAATGAGAAAGGCAGAAGCAAGAGCACATATTAATTTGGACATGTATTTAAAAGATATAATGCATATTTATTAATTTTCCTCCTGCAAATATATTCCAAACTGTCTTCTTCATGTTGTTACCTCCCTCTGCTCTCCCTCAGATCATTTCTTAGCTTGTGATTAGTTTCTTTATGACTGCTGATGGTTCTGGAAATATCTGGTCCTATTTCATTCTTTTTTTTCTTTCCTTTTTTTTTTTTTCTTATTTGGTTAGTTTGTTTTATTGTTGTTTGGTTTGATTGGTTTTTCTTTTTGTTTGTCCCCATGAAATTTTATTGGTGAGAGGGTGGGAGGGAAGAGAGGATGATTGCAATTTTTTTAAAATCCTGATGGCTTTTATTAAAAAGCATATAACCCTCAAATTTCTGAGGCTATTTCAGAGCTCATTCAGAAACTAAAATTAATATTTTAGAAAATAAATAAGCCACCTAAATAAATCCATACTACAAATGCCTTGCCTAATCCTTCTCACTGTAGCAGAAAGGTGCTTTTTATTTTCAAAAGGAATGCAACTACCACATTAAAACTGTTTATCAGGATGTGGCAGTGGAGGAGGTTGTGCATGTAGTCAGGGTGGAACCCTACTTTTTGGGGAACATAGCGCAGTGACTGGACACTAAATGTCCATTACATTACAGTATTATACACTTGACAAGAAAGGAATCCTTAGGCAGGGAACACATTTTAGACTTTTCAAATCTGGGTTCAAATCCAGTAACATCCTTTATAACATCAAGGAAAGCACTTTGGTCCAGGTCTTCAGAAATATCTCAACAACCAGCTGAGTGAGGAGGAGATGCCTAAATAACTTTCAGAAACAGATCCAACAGATCCTCCTATATGTCCTCTCTATTCTGTGGCCTATATTAAGCATTTTTGTGTTCTCAGGACCCAATTCTCACATTTTTGAGAATCACTTTACATTATTTGGGCCCATTCTTTCAAAATGGCATTCAGGTAATGATATAAATATGTATATACTAACACATAAACATAGGTGTTTGCTTTGGTTTAGTGTACTGTTTGGGAATTTTTTTGTGTGTGTGTAAGAAGAGATGAGATCACTGATAGTGCATATAATGGGTCATCTCAGAGATACACAGTAAGTTTCAGAAGACACATGTGAAAGCAAAAGCCACCATAAACTCTCAGTTTCTAATCATGAATTTTAAAGAGCCAGAGCAGACCACCTCCTTATTCTTTGTGCTGGAGCTTACTCTTCAAAGTGGGAAGAATAACACTTCCCTGCCTTGTCAAGCAGTTTAAAAATACATATATTAAAAATCAAAGGAAATATAGATATTATGGTTGCAGGGAACCCAGAGTGTACCAGAGTCCCAAGAGAGGAGTCACCTCCTTCTCATTTTCAGATCTCCCAGAAAAGCATTCTGATAGGCGATGGCCTCTTCTGCTTTTGTTTTCCCTCTCATTGAAGTGAACTTCAACATGACAGAAGACTCACCAAATTAATTCAGATTGGCTTAGATAAGGACCTTGTGATGCTGATTAAAAACCATCCACAGGGCCATTAGTGAAGTGAGATAATAAATGAAAATGTGTTGAATTGCATGAGTTTTGTAGTGGGGGAACATCAGGGAGCAGTCTTGAGTCCAGTTGTCTCTAAATATCTTCCTTCATTAGCAAAAGACAGGAAAAGAATACTTGTTAATTAAAATCACAAATGATCCAAATTGGGAGGCACTACAGTGAAGATAGAGAGATTAGAAACCTTAGGCAGGAAATGACAAAATGAGATGCAGCTTTGAAAAATGCATGTGGAGGAGAAATAATCTGTACAAGGACACAATCAGCAGCAAGGAGAGCTCTTCAAGAAACAGAATTAATGGGAGGAAGCCAAAGGATGTGGACCATGGAGTAAAGGGCAGCATAGCAGAGCACCTATTTAAAGGTGACCTTTCCACCTTTTCAGTGGACAGCTTGGATTCAAAATTATTTTACAATTGGCAAGAATGAAAGGTCACTGTAGTTTTGGATCATGTATGCAGAAGCAGGGTGCCAAGGAAGGATGTGGAAGCCCACCTCTACAACAATATTCTACCACATCATTCAGGCTTCTTCTTTTATTATATTTTTTCCTGTTCTACAAGAACTTGTGCACCAGAGTTGATGTAAAATAGATGTATATCGAACAAAATGAGTGGGCTGGGAAAGCTGCTGGCTTTGGCAAATGTGGCTTTCAATGAAACTACCCACACTCTCTTGCTGCAGCCTCTTCTCCACCTTTCCAAGTCCCTATCGGATTTTGTCTCCCTGAGACAAGGAAGAGAGCTAAGAGAGCAGGTTTGAGGCTAATCAGCTAATACCAGTCATAAAAGCAGAGGAGACCAAGTGCTGTTCTACACTTGCTTTGAACCTCCTGCTTGTGACATGACAGATTTGTCACACATGCATCATTACTTTTAAAGTGGGGCTCTTGCATGACATAAGCAACTCAGATATGACATAATTTACTGATGTAAGTGGAAACAGCAAGAAATTTTAGTGTAAGATCTTAGTTGTTTCACTCTAAGAAAGTGAGAAGATTTAAGAAAGGAGATATTTGGGATAACCACATAAACAAAAATTCTTGCACCTTCTGAAGCAAAATCACAGAACAGGAAAGGAATAATCACCATGTTAACTGGAAATCCTTGAAACTACAAAAGAGAAATAGGTAAATTACTCTCTTGACAAAGGGATGGATGTTTGCACAGTTAGTCAAGAACAGGCATTTAATTTTGAGTGCTGTGTAGAAAATGTTAATTGGTATTTAGAAAATGTATTTATTTTCATAGGATGACTAAGCATACGCTGCTAGTGCTGATGTGATATTACAGCAGGAACCACATATGTGTAGATGATTTTTTTATGTACCCTGAACTGTTAGCCGTTGGTTTTAATTAAATTTTATATAGCAAATAAGCTAAAAATCACTGAAAAAAATTGAGTTTGTATTATTTTTATGTCTGTGTGTTTTTGCAGGTAGACTGAGAATAACACATGTCTTGGTTAAAACAGTATCTTAGAAGAAGTATTTGATGGATTGCTCCTAGATATTTCTAAGAAGGCAAATACAAAAAGTGAGTACTAATTCCAGTACCTGGAATATTTTAATTAAGTTTTGTTGTCTAAAATCAAATTATGACAGTTGTAATGTTTCTTGAGCACATTTCTCTATTTGGAGTTATGAGGAATTTCTCTAATTTCTCTAGAACATGTCCCTTACTGACCTGTGCCTACTTTTATTAGCTGGCAATTATAATTTGCATCATGGTCCCAGTCAAGTATTCAAGTTTGCTGTGCCAGGCACTCTAGAAACATAGCCATTCTCTGAAAATAACTTCCATCTTAGTAGAAATCAAGAAGGTGTGGATAGGACAGACAAATGGAGACCCACAGATGTGTTAAGAAAGTGCTGGTCAGTATGACAGGCTATCCTAACAGCACATCTGCAGCCTAACCCTTATCAGAGTTTTTTAGACATTATTGCACAGAAAGGAAGGGACTAACAAGGTTATTTTATAGATATTTGTGGAGAACATCACAGAAGAAAATACAAAAGCGCTTATTTTAAAGTTCAGCACATGGAGCATGGAAAATGACTGTATGGGTTGATTTGGTGCAGACAACCTAGTTTTGATTGAAATGGAGAAGGAAATCAATGCTAGATCTGGGAAATTGGCCTTTGTACCCAGGAAGAATTTGCATCTTTGATGTAAATGAGAGAAAGATGTTCTGCAGTAATTAAGATGTTCAATGATAGGAGACTTACCTTGTTGGGTAGAGAGAGAGGAAAGACATTATTGTAAGTGCAATACAGAGAACACCCTTAGAAGATGTACATAGCTCAAATATACCTGGAAAGTGGCATCTGAGAGAGGAGTGTGAGTTGAAGGTGATACCAGCGTGACGGGATGGTGGCATTGTCTGTGGTGATCAAGAAGGAAGGTTGCTTGGAGGTCATTGCTGGGACTCCTTAAATAGGAGGAAAACAAAGCTGGACTGTTCAGAGCACAGAAAATGACAAGTAAGTAGTAGAGAAGCAGAACCATGAATCAAAGAATCACTGAATATTTGATTTTGACCACTAGGGATTGTCTAGCCACCTTTCTAAAAAAAGCAGGCTTTCCTAGAGCAGGTTGCTGAGAGATGATGTTTAAGAGCTTTTTACCTGGAAGATGCCTGTAAAGCACCTAGAACTACAGATACTGGGGCATTGCAGATGAGGGTTGAGGCATCTATGGCTGCTGCCATACAAAGAAGCAGGAAATGTTCACCTCAGCCTGGAACATCTTGACTTGAGTGATGAATGGAGAAAAAGAAATACCTGTTAATGTTAAAACTACAAGTATGGTAGGAGGTGTTCTAAAACTCAAAGCCATGATTATAAAGTGATATTTAAATTAAATTGATGCAGAATTATATGTACTTGCAAGATAGAATGGAGGTGATTAGAGAATACCAATGTTTAAATCACCAGCACCAAACAGATACTGACATAAATAGGAAGAGGCAGTTTCCCAAAGCATAATGGCTCTGCCTGCAAGTTTTGTCCAGGAGTTCATTCTTTATTCTTTGGGGATAAACTATTTGCTCCTATAAGGAGCAACCTATAAGGTTGGAAGGGATCATAAAGATCATCTAGTTCCAACCCTCCTGCCATAGTCAGGGAAGTATTAGGGCTGGTGTGAGCTGAAATGTTGTGTCTGTAGCAAGGGTTCAAAAAGTTGAGCCCTGAGAAAGATCTCACTGAAAGATAAAGACTGCTCATCAAAGAAAACCAAAAAGGAGGAAAAAAAAAAAAAAAGAGTTGAAAAATTGTCAGAAAAAGAAGTGTTTTCAAAGTCAAGGTTACATGGTAAGTGGTAACTATAATGAGGTGACAGCCTACAGGAAACTGAGTGGAGCAAGGAGGAGGAGAGGAAATCTCTACAATAAAACTTCCCAGATTGCTGGGAGTTGCTGCACATGACAGGCTTTTCTTATTAAGAGATGGAAATTTCACAGGACGTGGCTTTTTACTGAAGGAGAATTCTTACTTGTCGACATAATCTGAAGACTTTTTCTCATTTTAAAATTATACTCAGTTTTTCACAACTTTGATGCATTTTATAACATTTTTTGCTGCCTGGAGTTCTGAGTAGTGACAAAGTTCAAAGAGTCAGTAACAAACCCCAAATCAATTATTTGCTGTGGATTGACAGACCTTTTTCCCTATTATATCCAACTGGGCAGTGGAGTCAGTCATGCTAGCTGTGAAGCAATCATGTTTCACCCTCAAGGGGCAAGCCCACAGCTGCTTCCCAGGTATGCCATGCTGGTTGGTCCAGTGCTATCGGCTGAGTATTGGAACTACAGAATGCTTTGCTTTGGAAAGAACCTTAAAGATCATCCGGTTCCAAACCCCCTGGCATGGGCAGGGACATTTTTCACTAGACCAGGTGGCTCAGGGCCCATTCAGCCTGGCCTTGAATGCTTCTAGGGATGGAGGTGCCACATCTTCTCTGAGCAAACTGCACCAGTGCCCTACCACTCTCACAGGAAATAATTTAATCCTAATATCTAATCTAAACCTGACTTCTGTAATTTTAAAGCCATTGCCCCTTGTCCTGTTACTCCATGATCTTGTCAAAAGTCCCTCTTCAGCTCTCTAGGAGCCCTGTTAGATACTGGAATGGGGTCTAAGGTCTCCCTGGAGCCTTTTTTTCTCCAGATTAAACAATCCCAACTCTCTCAGTCTGTCTTCATAGGGGAGGAGTTCCAGCCTTTTATTCATCCTCATGGACCTCTTCAATGCAGGCAGAAGGTGAATATGAACAGTACACATAATAAAGGCTGTAATTTTACCGTGTCATTAAAAGGAATAACATGCCTCAAGGTATGTAGAGTAGTTCTTAGGGTGCTTTTCAGCCAACATCTTTGCTTTGGAGCAACAAACATTTATCTGGAAACCTGATGATTTTTGGAGCTGCTATCCACTTGCAGCTCTCAGTGGAAACTGTGGCTCATTGCCAATCAGACTATTCTTCCTCAGGTGAGGAAAGATGGCATTAGCTAGCTGGCACTTGGTCCCCAATTTAAAAACACTGGCAGTTGTTGTTGCCCTCATGTCATTCTGCTGTAACCTATGCACTGTTTTCTTTTCTATTTTCCTGTTGAACACCATAAGGCAACTCTTACATATTTGGGGAAGTTTGAAAGTGCTTTATAGGAATAACGTTTTGGTAATAAGATTTTGTTTTAAAAATCCCCTTTTCCCCATCTAATTAGAAAATACTAGATAATGTGTGTATCTTCTCACATTTCCTTAAGTCCCCTGCCTTCTTAGCCTTGATTGACCTGTCACAGAAACTACATGGTAGATCTTCTTGTTTACACTACGAAGCCAAGATAAGCATCTTTACGAACTCTATATTTATAGAGCATCTAACACATTGGGCTCATGATACACTTAAAGCCTCCAGGTGCTATAACTATAGAGCTGTTACATAATACTATGGAGCTGCTCATTTTTCCCACAACGAATCTTGTTTCAACCCATCATATAGAGAGGCATACTTTTAAAAGGTTCTGTTTATTCAACTCTATGTCATGCAGTGTTAATTAAGCATTAATTGACAATTATTTCTTATTCTCTGAGGGAACAGATCATCATTTTTCTTGAATAACCCTTGAAGTTCGGCTCAAGATACTGGAGGAAGGATGGAATAGCCTTATCTTGGAGACTACTAGATGCATTATTTTTTATTTATTCATTCATTTGCTTATTTATTTTTCCTGTCAATTGCATCAGTTTCAATAATCCTTTCCCCTCCCATTATCTGACAGATGAGGAACTGGAAAACAACAGGAAGGCTGTAATTAGAAATGTGGCTGTGAAATGTGCAGAGGGGTGGGTGGTAGGTGTAAAAATCAGTATGAACTCAGAAGTTTATTATGAGAACTGTTTGTAAATTGTCTGTCAATCATTTTCTCCCTGTTTAGATTTGGGAGTGAATGGCCAATGTATTTCTTGGACACATCTGGTTTCACTTTTGCTTTGCTGCAGAAAGCTATTTTCAGTCCAGGTTTTGTTCTCCTGTTGTGACATGCAGGAGATGTGATCTCACACCCTCCAAAGAATTGATAAACAACAGCAGTGTAATAACAAAGATCCCATCATTACACTGTTCAGAAAAAGAAATAACTTCATAGCAGTGGAACCGCCTTTAGCTGCGGACATGGTGTATCTCAGACAAATCTTCCCCTGGGGATACTTATTGCTCATCTCCTTGTAGATTTAACAAACTCACCAAAATATAACATTTTCGTTCTGAAAACTACATGCTATTTGGAGAGCAGTAATGACATAGACTTAACCCACATCCTGCACAGTGAAACCATACCACTCACCCGTACCACCCACCCCCATGTAGAGGCTGATCCATCAAGATGTTCTGGCATAGTTTTGCTGCTTGCATGATCTTACTGAGTTTCATTCAGAGTTTTGTTGTGCATCTCTGGATGATCTCACAAAGTCCATTATAGGCAGATCTAACAGTGCCATGTGTGAGGCCAACACAGCCTGTGTGCTACAGTCACAACTGGACTCCAAACAGCATAGGCTCCTCAGTGGCAGCTGTGAATCTTCATTTCTCTCTCCATCCCTGCATATCTTCCCCCTTGCAGGAGATGTATAGCTTCTATAAGCACTGTAGCATTGTCCTCAAGCAGGTCTAAACCCCACTGTACCATAGTCAAAGTTCCTCAGCTACCCTTACTTTGCAGCTCTGATTGAGCAGCACAGCCTGCAGTGCCATATGCCACCCCTGGGGACTGTGTGCAAGCCCTGATTTGACACCCACAGCCATGTTACAGAGAGTTGACTTCCCAGTTGGCTCCAGGGGGAACTGTGCATCCAGGGATTTTCGTCCATGTTTGCTTTTCATAAAATCATAGAATTACAAAATGGTTTGGGTTGGAAGGGACCTTAAAGATCATCTAATGCCAACTTGCCTGCCATGGGCAGGGACACCTTCCATTAGATCGGATTGCCCAAAGCCCCATCAAGCCTGGTCTTGAACAGTTCAGAGATGGAGGAGCCACATCTTCTCTGGACAACCTCTAGTAGAGACTCACCACCTCATAATGAACAATTTCTTCCGAATATCTAATAGAAACCTGCCCTCTGTCAGTTTGAAGACATTCCCCCTTGTTCTGTCCCCCCATGCCCTTGTCAAAAGTCCCTCTCTAATTCTCTTTTATCCCCTTTAGGTACTGGAAGATGCTTTTGCTCCTTTGTGTTGGCTGATGCTAACTCATTTTGATCATGGAAAAGCTTGAAAATGCTCTGGCTGTCCCAAGCTAGACTTGTTTTAACGTACAGATTCTAATTAGACATTGACTTTTAGGATGGGACGACAGTGGGAAGAGGGAGCGAAGTTTGCTTTGGGGCACACTAGCATAGCTTCCATTTTGCAGGAGAGCATAAAATGTTTCTGTATGAAAAAAATAGAGATTTTTCATCTTAATGTTTTTTCATGTTAATGCTAATTTTGCAGCTATGTCCCACTCTATCCTCAATTCTGCTGCTGGGGAAGTTTGTATTTTGTGTACTTTCTCACTAGGGTTAAGGAGCCCTGGCATATCATCAGGGAAAGCAAACAAGAAAGTGAGTAGGGCCATTCATTTCTCATGCAACAGAATAACCCAAAACATAGAAGTATGTAAAAATAAATGAAAGTGAGTTATAGCATCTGTAATCACCTGTTGCAAGAAAGCATCCTTGAGTACTGCTGCAGCAGAACTGTTCAGCATGTGTTAAGCTCCTGCAAGGGGTCCTGCCAAGACCTAACACGGCAAAAAGGGTTAAATACAGAAGACAATTTAAAATACCCTTCAACATGTGAGATTCTTTCCCAACTCCATTTTGTAAAAACAGTTCTACCAGTGATAATAATAGACAATCATCAACTTGATAAGCTTTATATGTCCCTGAAGAGGAGTAGTCTATTTTTTTGTGATATCACTAAATTAAGTCTAGTTTATTTTCTTGTGCTGGAAGCTAAACAGACAAGACTCTTACCTGGTCTAGGCAAAGAAATAAATTCTTTAATCAAATTTAACATGTTAGCAGGAATGGACAGTCTGACTCAGTTGAAACTACTGTCCTGAACATCTACAGTGTTAGTAATATTAGCAATATATATATATCATATATATATATAGATAAAGCTTACAGCATTAGTTTATTAGCAGTATATTAACCTAATGTGGCTCTGTGGTTAAGATAATTTCATTAACTTTTAATATAGATGTTAGCACCACTGAATTACAGTGCAGCTCAGAAAGAAAAGCTGCACATGGCAATGTTCATGAGGGTCTTCCAAATCTAGCTGTAACAGCAAATACAAGGGCCTGTGAGAACAGCAGCCAAGTACAGTGAATCCAAAGCCTGGAGAAATGTCTTTCTGAGCTGAAGATGTGGCTCAAGGAGGTTTGTTCATCCCTGTATGCAGAAAATTTGTTTTCTTCAAGGATTGCTAAATACAAGATACTTGTGGGGAGGGGAAGGCGGGTGCATGCCTAAGGCATGCACTCGGACTTACAAAGCATCCAGTCCTTTTAGGAAAATAAAAATTAGCTTGGCCAGCCTCATGCACCATTGCTACCCTGTTTGAGGCAAACATGCAATTCACCTGCAATCCTTACTTTTCACTGTCTGTGCCAGGGAACTGGCACTAGGGAATAATTCTTCTGGCTGTCCCATTAACAACAGACTAGAAGGGGCTCCCCAAGGAGCTTCTTCAACAGGCAAATACAGAATATGCTGTTTATTTTTCCAGAATCTTAATTCACCCGTATTAGACCATGTGTAAAAGTAATGCAGCTGTACTGGGCAGTGCTCAACTGCAGAATTTGCTCCAAGGGCTGTTCCCAGTTAGACTCAGACACATCCTGAAGGATGCTGGAAAGATATTTTTGCTGTCCACAAAACATATACTCTGAAGTCATAGGTGATGGCCTTGATGAGGTGAAAGAACTTCTAATACTTCTCCTACACACTTCCTTACAAAGAAAGCCGTCCATGACCCTGAGAGTCTGAGGACTGAGTTCGAAGGCATCATTTTTCTGGATGGTGTTTTTAAGTTCCTCTTTATTTTCTTAGTTCCATTGAGGGGGTTTTTTTTGCATTTTAATGGTGTGACATTTGCCAGGGAAAACATTTACAGCAATAAATCTCATCAAAATCTCCACCAAAATCTCATCTATTTCTTGACATTAATTTCAATCCTTTCCACTGCAGCTGGCTCCCTGGAGGTTTCATCTTCGTGCTGGAAGACAGGGATTTGCTCATCCTGCTCCAATGCTCTCAAAGCAGCCTCTGGGTATTACATGATGGGAGGGCACAGGGGAAATTTTTGTATTTTTGTAGTTAAATGCAGTGGCATAATTCCGACGTTGTGCCTCCTTCTTTGATCTTCTGATCTCTTTAACCAATTCCTTACCATTCCTTGGTGATCTGTTAGCACACCTACTCAACTAGCAGAAGCTCTGAAAAATCTGGGAATAAATTCATTGGCAGACCTGTTTTCCCTGCTTATATAGACAGTCTACAGCAGACACATCTGTTCCACTGGGTCTTGGAGAGGGGACATTGTCTGTCTCCTTCCCGTTGCACTGGCCAACCATGGTAAAAGCAGAAAACATGAATGCCATGACAAAAGCAAATAGAACTTGTGCATTGATGTGGTTTTCTGCTTGGGCAGAAAAACTGTGCAGCCACAGCATTGAGCTCTCCAGGGAAGAAGCAGATCTGCTGTAGGGGTCAAAGAGCTGGTGGCATTCTAGAAACCACCCTCTCAGGCATAATTCTGTTAACTTGATTTGGAAATTAAGTCAATTTGAAAGCTTATGCAATGAGTGCAAAACCAAACCTCTTAAAAATGTTAACGTTGAGATTCGCTGACAAAGCCTTGGGGCAGCAGACAAGCACATCTGGGGCACCCCTAAGAGGAGTATTCTGCTTTTCACTTTGACACACTGGATTCTTCTTTACTAAAATATGTGAACTGGACCTTGCACGTGTTGAAAACAAAGCAGTGGAGCATCCCAAAGGAGAAAAAAAATAAAAAATAAAAAATTAAGAAGGCAGTAGTTGCCATCCTAGGGGGAAAACTGAGGGAATCAACAGGGACACGTACTGCTTTGTGGTGGCATGACTTGCTGAACTGATAAAATGCACAACGTTTCCCAACACATGTGTATTCTTAGTAGCTGCTGCTGAGACAGGATGAGTGGTAGTGCAAAGGTTTGCTAACTTGGAGAGGGCTTCTGATATGGAAGGTATGCAGAGCTATCTTTGAAGCCTGTCATAGCCAGGCACATTTGTAACTGGGTTCAGTGATGGATGCTCATTCTCCAAGGACACTTCAAAGACTGTATCAAAAAAGCCCTAGAAATCATGTCATTGAAATCCTTTTCAAGTCAATCATCTGGAGTGCTGACCATCCATGTGGATGTTAGGGTTACAGAAACTCGTGTATAGTCTGTACCTGGAAATATTCAGCAGCAGAATATGAATTTAAGAGTTGACTGTGAGCTCCAGTTTGAAAAAGGGTCTTTTGCTTTCCCCTGAGCTGTTTTTCCACAGTCGTGCCAGAGGAATTGTAGTGGAATTATCAATATGACAGCTTTCTGAGACAGCTTGGACTTTCTGGGAAGACACCTGTATTTTTCCTCTTGTTCTTTGGCCATCTCCTTTATTTTTCTAGGCCTGTATCCAAACTGTATGAGTACATTTCGATTCTTAGGTCAGTTACTCCCTTGTGAAAATAAATGTATTTAGAAAATCATCTGGAAATCCAGATCAAATATGTAAAAAAAAAAAAAACAAAAACAACAACAACAACAACAACTAAAAAAAAATTAATAATAATTTAAAAAACAAACAAACAAACAAACAAACAAACAAAACAAAACAAAACAAAAAAACAACACCAAAACCTGCCCTTCAGCTCACCAAAGCCTGGACCACTTGTACCTCTTTTATTTTCTTTATGACCTTTACAAAAATTTTCATAAGAAAAGGTGGCTGCTCTCAGACTAACAACACTTCTCCTATATGTGACTTTCCATTAGTGAGGATGCTAATAGCAAAAGAGAGATAACTGTGCTTTAATTGGGTTCTGCTTGTTCAAAGAAGGAGGGGCAAGGGATAACTTTTTGTTCCTATGGCCTTCTAGATAAGTTTCCATATAATGCCAATTAAGAGCAAAATAAGGAGTATGCAAAACAGATGACAACTCCTGCTCCCCAGGAGTCATTCCTTTGTGACTAAAACAATGGAACCTTCAACTAAGGGTGCTCTTTGTGCTGCTGTAGTTTCCCTTGGTTTTTTATTGTATTTTACCTAAGCTTTGCTGCTGAATGGATCAAGGCTAAGAAAGTTTAAGATGACTGTAACAGTAGATGCCTTCCAATTATATATACACATACATATAGGCATATATATATACATATATATGCATTTGTGAGTGTCTGTACACTTATCAAAAGCAGAAAGTTAAATGAAGTTATTTTTCCCCCTACAAGTTATTTTTATTTTGTTTTTATTTCAATGGGATCTATTGTATATATGGGGAGGGGTCAAGGGGTTTTTTTCTTCTCTTTTTATGCAATTTTTTTTTCTCCTTGTTTGTTAGTTTTAGGGGTAATTATTCACCAGGGCCTTTTCAGCTGTCAACTGCAACAAAAGATAATCCGGCCTCTTCTCTCCCCTGCCCCCACGCTCGCCTTTTCCTCCAACACAAGCAGGCTTTGTTGGGGTTGGTCATCATTTCAGAGAGATCCTTCTTGATTCCACAAGTTAGGAATATTCTTCATCTTTATATCAAAGTGACCTCTTATGAGTGTTGGGAGACTTGGGATGTTGCAGATGATGCTCTGCCCTGGCTGGTGTTGTCTATAGACAGTTGTCAACTTGGAAAATAAATGCTCCAAAAGCTTTGTTTTTCTTCAAGCAGGATTTCTAACTTACTACACGAACTGGTTTTCAATTTATCTACAGTGCATACCCTCACATTAGTCAGTCTCCGTCTAAAACGTGGTCCTAACCATTGGCTTGGATTTGCAGCTGCATTTGACTGGGATGAGCCCTCTGACTTCCCAAATTGTGTTTTCTTCTTTTCTTCGTGACTTGCAGCTTCTTGCTGTTGAGAAAGCACCTAGGGAATGAGCACTGCTCAGTGCCAATGCATTTTGCAGACAGAATTATACTCATTGTAAACAGATCAATGCATTCCAAACTCCAACTTCATATAAATATTTGCTTAGATACTAAATTGATCTTGTCCTATATTTGCCATAATTTAAGTCTATGAAGCTATAATCAAGACTCCTTGATAATAAAAAGAACCCATCAGCAATTATACTCATTCACTTCACCATATTCAAGGCTATTTCAGCATTTCACTGATAAACTCCTGTTTTCAATCAAATTTTCAACATGAAAATCAACACCGCACACTAGTTAATGATGTTGGAGTGCTTCGTGGGTGGCATTTTGAAGTTATATCAGTGTGGAGATAGGAGTGTTTCTGAGGGGCTTTTATCTGATATGGAAACTAGATTTTACTAAAACTATACCTTAAACATTCCCTCAAAACTCAAACTGAGTATCATTCTTGTGGATTTAGATGTATTTTTATATTTTTGAAAGTTTTCAGTAGTTAAATTTCTTGGAAACCAAAGCACCTAAGAATGCTTCTGTCATATATTTCTTATCACCATGATCACTTAGTATTTTGTTATGGAATTATCTGGCAGTTTGAGTTGTATTAAAGACCCTATGCACTAAATGCTAGATTTCCTATCCCCAAATACTTCTGTTCTATGTAGAAGAAATGGACTAAAAAGTGTGTCTGTTAAGGAATATTATTTCTATTTTGCAAACGGTGAGTGCAGCCTGGGGGAGATTTGTATCCTCACAGTGTTATTGGCAAAGCCCTTTAAGGAAATAACTTGAAGCATCCCACAGTTTGTTCTGGTCCACATTACAGCAGGGAAATTTTGTTTAAATATTTGGAAGGTAATGTTCACAATTCATTTTGTCAAGCACAGTCACAGGAGGAAACTCCATCCTTGAAGATACTAAGTACTCATTTGGGCAAGGGCTGAGTCACTTGGTCTAATTCCATAATCATAATTAGATTCTAATTCAAACTTGGCCCTGCCATGAGCAGAATGTTGGACTAGAAGGTCTCCTAAGGTTCCCTCAAACTGAAATTACTCTATATTATTCTGGATTTTGGACTTCTTTCTCTCAACAGATATGTATGTGCATATCCATATAATAAGAAAGCAAAAGAAGGCATATTTTAACAACCAATAACAGGAACAGGTTTGTAGGTAGATGCTTGTAAGGACATCAGATGGCAAGTGTCATGGGTTATGCTCATTGGATGAAAGTCACTTTCACAGTGACTATGTTCCTGATGATAAGATAAGGTTGTGTGTTCTAATGGGTTTTCATTATTGAAATTACTGTTATTTTAAGTCATGGCGTTTTCAAGGTTAACCCATTTTTGTGGTTTAGCCCTGACAGGCAGCTAACCCTCACAACTGCTGGCTCACTTCTCCCAGGTGAGATGGAGGAGAGAACTGAAAGGGTAAAACTGCTAAAGCTCATGAGTTTCAATAAGGACAACTTATCAGGCAAAGCAAAAGCCAAGTGCACAAGCAAAGTGAAATAAGAAATCCATTCACTACTTGCATAATCATTCAGATGTTTGGCCATCCCCAAGAAGGCAGGGGTCCATCATATGTAATGGTTACTTGGGAAGACAAGTATAGCACTATACCAACTACTGTGGAGAAATTTAACTCTATCTTGCCAAAAATATATCTGTCTCCAAAATTCTGTCCATACCAAAACTTTGTCTGGGCTAGAATAGGCTTCACTATCCTGAGGTTTCACTATCTTGGAACGTATCCTGGAAAACATATCAGAAACATCTATCCTCATCCATAACTGTTTAAACTGCCAAAGAGTGCTTTACAAATAAATGTGTTAAGAAATCCCCTGAGTCCCTCCTGAAACCTTGTTCATCATGTATGGTTGCACCAATTATTAAAACAGGCCTGTGTTGGGAGTGCTGCACAGCACACACAGAAGAAAGCCAATCCTTTAATTAGGTTTGAAGTTTTGTTTTAGTTCTTGGGAGTTGTTTTTTATTTTGTTGGGGGTTTTTTGTGTGCAAATTAAAGCTTTAGGTAGGTCACAATATTACATAAATAATGAATAAGTGTTTAACCAAGTCAAGAGATAGCCTCAACACTTTCATTCCCTTTAAAGATTCCTGGGGACTTTTATAACCAAGCCAAATAAAGTCTGGTTTTATTCCTCATTTTAAATTCTGTCAAACTCCACTACACCCTTGCAGTCTTGGCTAATTCAGGAAAATATCTGTTCAGAACTTGCTTTTCCCCTTTAAACTAGCATTAGCATCCTATATGGATAAGATGTATATTGTATACTGCAGGGTGCACCTGTGCTCACCGCACTTCCATCGCTGCTTGAGTAGTTCATATTTTCTAAGAAGCCTGGAGCATCCAAAGCCATTAGCAACCCAAATGCATCATGCTTCCCTGGAGGAAGACAAATAGAATTAGACCTATTTTACAGATAAGAAAACTGGGGTCATTTTCCAGCTGATGTCTGAAGTTAAGCGCCTAACTCACTGCTTCCAGCTGTAAAATGATCTAAGCATTGACAGCACACAGTGCTGGCTCTTTACCTTCACTTTTGATACTCAAATGTTCAGATCCTACCATCCCTCCCTTCTTCCCCTTTGCCTGCTGTCACAATATTTCAGGTTTACTTGTCAGGCGAGCAGAGGCCGCTAGTAATCACCAAAACATGGTGAATGTCCAGCACAATCTGTGTCCATTTAATGCCTGACTTTCCACGTAAGGTGGCTTTTCTCAGGCTTGTCCCCCAAATTTGCTGCAGACAAATGATCTCTGACCAGAAAAATAAGAACTGTGAAGGAATCTAGAAGCAGTAACCTGCTTGGTCTCCAAAAGGCCTTGCAAACTGTTTTGTTGATAATGTGAACAAATTGGTGTTTAGGGCTTGGACTCTAAATCAAAGAAAACACATGGAAAAGCATTTAATAAGTAGCACTCATTATGAGATTATCACTGGCTCCACAGCCTGTGGGGCAGGACCATATTCTGTTTCCTTTATCAGTCCCACCAATAGCCGGACCCAACGCTGATATGCTGAGTTTTCCCTTGAGATTAATTACCACATCCTTATGGCTGATCATTAAAAACTAAAGTAAAAGTCTCTAACCATGTATTTCCATAGGAATATCAAGTGAAATTTGATGTGAGTTTCTATGCCAGCATGCTGAATGCAGTCCAGAAATTCTGCCCATGGAGGAAATAATGAATTTTGCCCACCAATTTACAACTGGGATGTCTTTACTGGTCTTGTAGAGACATGCGTGAGTCACACCATATCAGCACAGCCATCCTGCCCTGTGCGTGCCTGACCCCACTTCCTCTCATTTGAGGGTCCGCTCCCAGCAGCCGGGCTGGCACCAGAGATTAGAAACTCAGCTGCACAATAGCAGGTGGAGAGATTTATTTTTTACTGATGTTAAAAAAAAAAAAATGCATAAAAAAGGCCATTCCTTGCTGTGTTGTTCTCTTCATGGTCAGCAGTTGTTGGAGTGGAAAGGTGGAAGTGAAGAAGGATTGTCATCCCTTGCATGGAGGGTGGTGTCTTGTTTCTCAGAGCAGCTGCATCCCCCTCGGGAACCAAACAGGACAGGGATGTGTTCAGAAGTAGGGATGTAATGCATAGCAGAACAATGCCAGAGTAGTTCCTTTCAGTTACACTAACCTGTGTTGCTTGTTTTATCCCAATAGAATTTTTATAGCTATTTTTATAGGATTTCAATAACTGCTTTATAAGAAACAATGAATTTCTATTTTTCACAATACAATAAAATAATGAATATATGAGTTACAGCCTGAGATCACCCCATTTGTCCCTATTTCAGACAGTACTAATCTTAGCTAAAAAGCCTTAAATTACTCTTTTAAACTTCATCAAGAAAAAAGCATTTTAAATGCCCTGTTTCCTCTTACCTTCAGTGAACATACAAAACAGGGTGGCCAAATTGAGCACAAACGTGTAGCTTTTTGGTTTTCTGTACTTTAGGGAAGTCTAGAAAATTAAAAAGGAGCAGATGCCTTGTGAGATTAATCCCATTTCTTACATCCCCTGGATTTTTTCCACATATAGTCACTTCCAGAGTAGATTCATAGATCTTAATGGGGAAACCACCTTCAGGAATTTCAATTCTGTCTGCACCAATTCATGGAAGAAAGTCTAGGCCAAACTATCTTCTTACCTAGACACATTAGCCAGGTTGGGTGAGATGAAGCTGAACCTTACATCACTTGCACAAAAGTGATGTACGTGTGAACATTGCCTCAGCATTGCCATGGAAACATTTATGTTGGAAAAGACCCTTAAGGTCATTGGTTCCAACTATTCTTTGCTTTCCCCAAGACGAAGTCTACCACCTTACACTGTGCAGCTGCACAGCCAGCACGGAAGGAATGCTGTCTCTTAGATACCATATGGAAAATCATTTAAAATTAACCTCAGGGCTTCTTGATGAGTGTTGCATGTTGACTGAAAAAAAAAAAAAAAACACCACAAAAAAAACCCACAACTGTAAGTGGTGGCTAATGGGTGTATTAATCAAAGCAGGACACACAACTTGAGAACATTAAGATAAAGGCCCAATTTCAAATACAGAGAAGAAGAGATCAAGGTTGACTTGTTTTCCTTTCATGCTTGATGACTATTAGGGTATGTCAACCAAAGAGTGACAAATTGATGCAACTCATCCTAGATTGTCTTTAAAAAGAGATTAAAATCAAATAAAAAGCAGAAAAAATACCAGAGTACAATGATATGAAAACCTGTCCTTTTCACAGTGTACTCTTTAAAAATTTGAAGGAATTAAACTTGGGTCTGAAGTCCTGTATTTCATACATTTGTATGTTCATCCCGGGAAACACATTATCTGAACATGTTAAACTGAATATGGTTTTTCAGTTTAATAAACTAATACCATATGGGCATGTTGATCTTCCCGGCTGTTGAATAACTCATGGGCTTGTTGAGTACTTAAAAGGCTCATGAAAGTTTTGGGACCTGAGGAATTATGAAGATTTAAACAAAACAAATGAACAAACAAAAAACCAAACATGATGATTCATAGAAGTAGAATTTGCCATGCTTTATTTTTTAGCTTTTGGCAGTGCAGACATTCACATTTTGTCTGGTCTCCCTGGACTTTATCTACTGTCAGTGAAGGCGAAAAGCCTTCTCCAGAGCTCTTTAGCTAAGGTATTTTATATGTGTACATTAGGATAAGATGAATTGCACCTGTAAACCCTATGTAGATAGTGATACTACAGGCATTTTAATGAGGGTGGGAAATTTATACTGTTTTCATTATTTGAACTAAAGTATGATGTTATTGTGTCACACAGATTTTCAGACTGTCATTTACCTTTGTCATGTGATTATGCATCTTTTAACCAAAAGAAATATAGGTGTCTATCTTTGATGTCCAATTATACTGAAGCTTGTACTTTTGTTCCTTGTCTCAGCATTGCTCTTTAACCTCACAGGAGGCTCAATACTAATAATCAGTCCAGTCCCCATAAATTTAAGTCACAGTGTCACCTAAATAAGTTTGTGGAAGTTCAGGTCATTTTTTGCTTCTCATGAATGGACTATAGTGAAGAAGAGATCTCAAAGAGTTGAAGAATTTGAAGGACTCACATTCTGATGGTCTGAATTAGAGTTACTGAGAATATTACAGTAAACAATCTATTTCCTGAGGATGTATGAGAAACTTTTCCTGAATAGTTGCCACTTACAAACTATTTTCCTCTCCACAAGATTTAAAAAGAGGCATTTTTAAATAATGTAACACATCTCCTCTTCATCTGGGAGGCTGAGATGCAGTGTGGGTAAGTGGCTTTGAGAAAGTATTTTCCTGAGTCAGTGTTGAAACTACAGATACTACAGAAAAAGAGCCTAACTCCCAGAAACAAAATTCCTCTTTTCCTGGTGATTCTTGTGACTGGTCACAAAAGTAGCACACATTAAGATCTCCAAAAACTGTGTGCTAAAAAAAAAAAACAAAAAAAAAAAAAAAAAAANAAAAAAAAAAAAAAAAACCAACCAACCAACCAACCAACCAACCAACCAAAAAAACAAAAAAAAACAACAAAAAACAAAAAACAAACAAACAAAAAAAAAAAACAGCTAAGCTTCTGTAATTCTTTGTAAGCAGTGAAGACTGGATGTGAATTTAAATACCTAATTTGGGATGTAAAAAGACAGAAAGATGGATGCTGCCGTGGCTGTGATGATGTGGACTGTGTAATGTTGCAGGTATATATTTAAAAAGTGGGCTAAATGTTGCATGCTCATGGCCAAATGCCAGGTTAAGTATCCCTCTTTCCTGCAAGGTCTGTGTTGATATGGTGGCTAGTTCTCCACACCTTACTAAGAAACAGTTTAGATCCTTCATGGACTTCTGGACACCTTATGTCTTCTCTGTGGTGACAGTGAATTTGTGACTGTCCCCTCCCTGGAAGTGTTCAAGACCAAGGACAGGGTAATGAGGAGCTTGTCTAGTGGAAGGTTTCCCTGCCCATGGCAGGGGGATTGGTCACTTCCAACCCAAACCATTCTACAGACAGCAGAAAATATGGCAGGAAAGACATCATCCCATGGGCCACATCCAAATTCTGGACTATCTTGATCAATGTCCAGTCATAGTTTTCTTTAACATTTACATATACATATATCTGTATGGAGTGGAGTCTTAAAAATGGATGCACACACGCACACCAAAAAACACAAACCTTTTTGGCATTTATACAGATAAGGCCAATTCTACTGGCAAATATTTTGCTTGGCATGGATTCAGCATGTACTAATAGCTTAATAATTTTGGCAGACGCACCAATGAAAAATGTTACTGAACCAGACCCAATTATGTGTGTAAAATGTAAACAGTTGTGTCTGCTGGGGATAACTGCAGTATGTTGTCAAGCCACGGCTGTAAATTGCATACGGTAGATTGGTCTAAATTTGATTTTGACAAACAACCGTCTGATGAGATTGTTTCACGGCCACACAATGGATGGAAGGACATTATCAGCAGAGTGCAAAAACCAGCATGGCTTTTGTTCCAGCTCCTGGACCAACTTTCCAAAGTTTGGCAACTCTGATAAAAGTTTCAGTCTGGTTTTCTACAGTTTACTTTCAGCAGACCCTCCACAGTGTCCTCATTATAACAAGCCTTAGTTATAATGAGTTAATTCTTGATAATTATTTCTCATTCTCCATATTAGACATCAGTGGATCAGCTATTTAGATTATTTCTTACTCTGGAAAAATTTCTGTGGCACTGGCAGAAACTGAAGTTTTACAGAGAAGCTTTGAGAACACAACAAAGTCCTTTCTTACGTCTTTTATGCACCCATTTTGCTAAGCTGGGTGTACATATGCCGTCAAAACTTCTATTCAGCCCTTGCAAATGTAAAGTAACTCTGGAACTAAAAATGCTTTCAGGAAGAATTTGAGTTAGGTCTGGGCTGCAATTAAAGAATGGCTATGATGAAGGCAGAGTGGGTGGCCATTGGAAAAAGGGAGAAAAATAGCAAATCTTTTCAGAACATGGCTATGAGAAGACCCCTCCAGCCCAGCACCTGGTGAAGCCATCGAGGATGCCCTCCCAACAGCTTAAATTAGAGTAACACTACCACACAGCAGGCTTCTGCTAAAAGCAGGCAGAGAGGGAAAAGTCTTAAAAAGAGTCTTTTCTGATGCATTCAGGTAGAAAAGTGTAAAGTAAATAATGATGCTGGAGGGCAGTGCACAAGAGCATGACTTTGCATTCCTTTCGTGCCTGCTGCCACATAGCTCAAGGAGAGCACAGAAAATGAAGTGCTGAAGGATGCTGAGAGCTCTGCTCCAGCTTTGCTGAAAGCCAGCATCAACAGGGAAAGGAAGTTTGAGCCATTTGGAGCATAGCCTGCCACCAATCTCTGCCCTTGTGAGACTTTTCCAGAGAGCCTGTAAACATGCATACTTCAGAAAGTGGCATGTTATAAATATGGGTGAGTAACGGCTTTGCTGTAGAAAAGCAAGCAAGCTATTATCTATCACCACCTTTCTATGATCAGTGTATTCTTATAGAAGTAGGTAGTTATTTAGAGAGATTATTGACAGGAGTTTGTCCAGCTTCATATGAGTAAGTTTAATTTTTAAATAACAATGGCTTATTTATTCAGTCATTCCTAAAATAGCATTTTCACTGAGAATTCCCCAGCTTTAGAAGTCACTTTACTTCCTTAGCTCCACAGCAACTTTGCATTAATTTTTTTTTCAGGTATTCACTGACATATGTCAGTTAAAAGTGAAAGAAAACAAAAGAGAATTATTGGTATTTTTAGCTTGAAAATGCATTTTTGGTATTGATTCCATTACACTTTTGTTTATATATAGTTATACACATTGTAAAATACATCTGTAATAAGGAGTGAAAATTGAATGTGGAATAATAGTTGTATGGCACAGAAAATAAGGAAATTACTCACTTTCTGTTCAGTGTAATTATTTTGAGCCAGATGATAAAAGAAAAAATTAAATTATGGGTTTGGATAATCATGGTTTAACTCTTAAAGTGTTACTGATATGGAATGAATAATCCTGATAGAGCATGATTAATCTTCAGGCACAGATTCACAAGAGAAGATAGGACTGAGACCAAAATTCTTCAAATATAGGAAGCTGTTTGTTTATTGAGATTGACTTTGGTGCAGTGTTCCTTCTTCTCCATGAAATGACATATAATGACTTCCAGTGTGCTTTAAATGAACATCTTCCTTGTCCTGATGCACTTTCCCTTCTGAACTAGGCTAATAGGAAATGAAAAGTGATCATACTATGGGACATTCTTGAGATCATACTCTATGTTTGCTCTTGTGTCCTGAATCTCTACTACATTAGTAGAAATCAACCCCAAATGATAAATGTGTTGGTCAGAACTTCTGAATCTGATTTTATCTGTTTGTCAGCTGGGGAACTGATAGTGAGCAAAGTGTGGAGCAGGAAACTGGTCAGTTATTGCACCTGACAAATATGTCTCAGGAATTCTTCCAAAGACAAATGCAGAACTGACTTGAGTATTACACCGTTTGTATGTGAAGTTGACACCTAAAGCAGGAATCTTGGAGAATAACTCTCAGCAGGATTTGAATAAGGAAGAAAAACCAAGTACATTTGTAGTTACTCTCCTTTCATTTAGAATTTTGCACAACTTTGCATCTTCCTCATCCTTCAAAATTTAATCCTTTAATTTTTCTTTCCCCAAAAGATAATTCCTATCCTTTTCCATTTGCCCAGACTTCCTTTTCAGTAGCAACTTACTAAAAATGTAGATCTCCATTTTCCTTGGGCAGACATATTTTCTTTCCTGCCCAAGGAAAGGTAGGAACTGGTAGGTACTTTCATTTGTTTGTATAGAGCTTTAGGTTAGCTGCATGCTTATGAAGAGACATCAATAATATATTTTTAAAATACAAGAAAGCCCTCAAAACGGAGATTAGAAACCTTGAGAGAGCTGTTTTAATATCAGAATATAAATCATATGCATTTCAATTTAACACATGGAAGGAATTTATATTCTGGTTTTGTTTTAAATTGTTGTGTACGACTAGATGGTTAGTTGTTTTAATATGAAAAATACTGTTTATGTATGTACAGATAGGTATAGAATAGACAGATTAAAAGGCAGGAAATCCAGTGGAGAAAGGTATTGAAAATAATAAGCATTACTCCTTCCTTGACAGACAACCTAATTTATTTCTCTGGGTAGCATACATGATGCAGAGATCATTATAGCACTTGTTATTTTCTGGCATATGGTGGGAGAAAACTAACTTATCGATTGCATTGCTTTCTACCTGTAGTATCACAGCAAATTCCAGTGGTTATAACCTGGTCGACTGAGCCATTTAAATGGGGAGCAGTGGCAAAGTCCATCAGGGATGTGCAAATACGTGAGGAGTGTCTGTTTGCATAGTGACCTGATAGCACAGTGCAAACATCAATAGCCTGGTCATCAGCAGGAATGATTTACAATAAGGCTGAATCTTGTCCCTTTGAAGAAGCTGATATGTTTGGCTAGACATACAAATGTACTCTTATCCTATACTTACTATACTGATTTTTATTTTAAAAGATCTGTAAAGATTTTTCATATGACCACTGTTTGGCGGTGAGCAGGTTTGCAAATAAAAAAAAAAGTATTTAGAGACAGGAATTTTTACTAAATATAGGAAAAATACTTATTATAGAAGATGTTTATAGTTCTGACTTAGAAAGCAGAGATCTGCCAATAACTTTACCCATCATTCTCAGACTTCAATTTCTTTAATGACTATCATTTAAAACCTGAGTTTAGATGCCTATTTCATGACAAAATTGTTCATCTGCTGAAAGATCTTGTTCCACTTAAAACAGAATCTGGAGTCTGAACATACCTCAAATATAAACACACAACTTCCTGATGTGTAAATTTGGGGGTCTGATTCCAACTCACTACTTTGGACATGATGAACACTCAGAAATTTTAAGTCATTCTCTGACTTATCTATGATTGGAATTACACTTCAGAAACATTCTCACAGCAATATTTGGCGACCCACTGTAGGACATGAGGTATTCCCCAACATCCTTTCTTCCTTCAGATTTTAGTAGCAAGTAGGAGATCTTAAAGAGCAATTTTGCAGGACAGTTCCCTGTTGGAGTCCCTGGGAATATTTACTAAAAAACCTAGCAGACATTACAGTGGCACCAAACATTGGTTGTGCTCAGCACTGTGCAAACTTATAGTAAGGTACATATCTAGCCCTGAAGAATACATTAACATAACTGGAAAAAAGCCATGAAGGCTGTAGAGAGCAGCAACCCAGGGAGGAAAGCTCTGAGCTACCTGGTAACATCCAGTCCTTAAGTTTGCTGTCATTAACTCGATTAACTATTGCTCATTAACTGGATTAACTGACTGACTGGAAAATGTGTCTTAGGCAGAGCAGGCTGTTGTGCTGGGAACACTGAGAATCTCCCAAATTTGTGAAAGAATTTTCCCTGCGTGATATCAGCAGGAATGACAAAGCTTTTGTAAAAAAAAATGGCAGGTGGTCCATTGAGGAATTTTCCCCAAATATTTCCCACCCTTAACAGGGGATTTACAACTCTGGCCATGCCCTTCTGCCCTGATTTTTATGGGTGACCCAGCATAGATTTTACTTCTTGTGGTTATAGGTGCTGAAGGTCTTTCCATTGTTACACTGTCTAGAAGAGTGATTTACAACTTCTGCTCAGGGCATGTGAGTGGATGTTGTGTGGGTAAGGGCTTGGCTTTGTTGCTGAATAACCCGGTGTTTGCCTTAGGAGCTTTCCTTCCAAATCAGGCATCTTCAAGGTGGGGTTGCTGCGTCTGATGTGGGCTACGCTGGTCCCTGGGGGAGAGACGGATCCATGAGAGTGTCTTAATTTAGGTAGGTCTTAGAATTTGATATATTTCCCTGTGACTGTAGGGGCCTAAACATGCAGGCATTCCCTTCTGGTACTCAGGGAGATAATGATGACCTATGAATGGTGCTGTAGCTCTTTTACCCATTTCTTTCTCTGTTTGCTGAAGAATAAAACAATAGAGTGTGAAGTTTCAGCTCTCCCCTGAGCTTAACCAATTACTGTTTTCCTTCAAGCCATATAAAGTGTGTGCATTTAATATTTAGTTATCTCCAGACTGTTTACACTAATTTTCATTTATACAATGCATCTACTAACAGAAGTAGAGTGCATTTCTTTTCCTATTTCTCTTTTGAATGAAAGCCTTGAGGGAAGCCTGCAGTTTTTGATCATACTCGACTTTGATGTAAGCAAATGTTTAAGTTATGCTGTGGCAGAATGTCTGAGATTCGTGTTCATGAATGATGCAGGATTTGTCCTCCTTCCTTAGCTGCACTATTTATAGCCATGACTGTTTTTATTTTCCATGCAGTCATGAGAGAGAAGGTGAGAAGGAAGCAACCACAAGTCCTTTGTCTAAGCACAGCTAAGTTTGTTCTCAAGGTTTGCTGTATTTTATATCCTTCCAGGTTGCATTTCATCTGTCTGTCCATAGAACAGATAAAGGTCCTTTCTCAGCCTTGGGCTCTAGGGACTGAGCTCTCTACTGTTCTGTGGTGCTCCACAGGATCATGTACTCTGCAGTGATGTGGCTGCAAAGAGCCACCAGAGGAAAACAATGAACCTATTTCTGTGTTCACAGAATCATGGAATAACAGAATCACAGAACGGGTAAGGTTGGAAGGGACCACAGGGTCATGTGGTCCAACTTCCCTGCTCAAGCAGAGTCATCCTAGAGCACATCAAATGGGACTTTGTACAGACACTCTTTAATAACACCAGTGAGGGAGAATCCACAGCACCATTGGGCAGTCTGTTCCAGTGTGTGTGCTTTGGCACCACCAAGAAGAGCCTGGATCTATCCTCTTGACAAGGTCCCTTCAGATACTTATATGCACTGATGAGGTCCCCTCTCAGTCATCTCATCTTGAGGCTGAACAGGCCCAGTTCCTTCAGTCTTTCCCTGTAAGAGGTGCTCCAGTCCCTTAATCATCTTTTTTGCCCTTCACTGGACCTGCTCCAGGAACTCCATGTCTCTTGTACTGAGGAGTCCAGAACTGGACACAGAACTGGAGACTGCACCTCACCAGGGCTGAGTAGAGGGGAAGAATCACCTCTCTTGACCTACCGGCAACACTATTTCTAATGCACTTCAAGATACTGGTTTTCTTGGCCACAAGGGCACTGCTGGTTCATGGACACCTTGTTGTCCAAGTGGACCCCAGTAGGGGCATCCTCCTCAGAGCTGCTTTCCAGCAGATTGACCCCCAGCCTGTAATGGTGCTTGGGGTTATGCCTCCCCAAGTGCAGGATCCTTCATTTGCTTTCGTTGAACTTCAGAAAGTTCTTCTCTGCCCACCTCTCCAACCTGTCAAGGCCCTTCTGAAGGGCTGCACAGCACTCTAGGATATTGGCCACACCTCCAAGCTTTGTGTCATCAGCAAACTTGCTGCAGAGGCACCTTCCCCTCATCCAAGTGACTGATGAATAAGCTGAAAAACACTGGGCTCAATATCGAACCTTGAGTTCCCTTAGAGCACATTCAGTCTGCTGACCTAGGCACTGCTGCTGTTTTTGCAAGAGTATAAATTCAAACCAACCTCCATTTACACACAGAAGAGACCAAATCACAAACTCTGTTTGGTTTTTTTTTTTTCCCACAATATATTTGTGTTTGTTTGTTTTCATTTTTGAGTTTTTCCTTTCAGAGATGTTCTTTGTTCTATTAGAGAATCACCCAAAGCTGTGTTTGGATAAGAATAGTCAGCTGTGTTAGAGGCTGGGATGCTGTGATAAGGTTGTGGAGGGTGCTAAGAATGGACAGTCATTCTTCAGGGTAGGATGTGCAGTTTTGAGCTGCTGCAGGTTAGTAGGAAAGGAGGCAGGATTTCTTCCAAAGGGCATGTCTTTGGTGGGTTCAGTGCATTGTTTTTCCAGCATTCCATAGCATGGTTTGGATGTTACCTTAAAACTTATCCAGTTCCAACCTTCATTTGGTGGCAAAGTTTCCATTTACCTCACAAGAGGAATGAAAACTATCTATGCCTGGCAGAAACAATGAAATACAGTAGGATACTGGTAAGGAATTAGTGCCAGTGCACCTGGCTCTTTTGTCAAATAAAATCCCTGCTTTTCCATATCTTTCTGTGATTCAAGATTGCTATAAATGTTTACACTGATGGGTGTATTGGACCCTAGGAACCTGGGATCCGACCAGGAGATACCTTTTGAAAGGGTAATAATAACAAAATGAGTTGTGCTCAGTTCACACTCAACAGTCAGTTCGCCCAGTCAAGGCAGAAGTAGGTGGTGTCAGATCCTTGCACAAAACAGCTTTGTCTTTAGGATGAGAACTATAGGAAGTAAGCTTTCAGGGACACAATAGCAAGATCCAAGAAAATGTGACAATCAGAGGCTTAATTAAAAACAAGTGACTCAGAAATGCAAGTTAGAGAAGAACCCAGTAATTAAGTTTTATGTAACAGAATAAAAACTTTGCAAACTCTGTAGAGTTTGTTTTGACAGGATTTTAGAATCATATAATCACAGAATGGTTTGGGTTGAAAGGGACCTTAAAGATCATCTAGTTTCTACTCCTCTGTCATGGGCAGGGACACCTTCCACTAGACTAGGTTGATCAAAGTCACATCTAACCTGGTCTTAAACACTTCCAGAATGCTGTCCTGTTCTCCTGCTTGATTTTGTGAAGGATCAAACCTGTGCCTGGAGTTTGTAAGTGGGTTTGTTTTCCAATTTATTTGTATTTCACTACTTCTCCTGTTTTTTCCTTTGAGAATCTGAGTTTCACTAAGGCCAGTACTCAAATTGCACTCAACGTCTAGGGAAACTGTCTCAGGTGGATGGAGAGAGCTTCAATGTCTTATGTTTTATGCCCAATTTTACAGAAGCCCAGCTACTAAAAAGGTATTTTGCAGTCTCACATCTCAGAAGTTTGCTCCACTAAAAGAAGCACACATTTTCTGAGCACACTGCATTCTATCTCTTCACTCCATTGGTTGTGCTTTAGTACTCTGCATGATAGTTTGACATTTGAAGTTTCACAGTTATCATATTTCCAAATAGAAACTTATGGTCTGACTTGCTGTTTCCAAAACTTTTGAAAGTTACTCTTCACCAACCTGGGTGGTAATGTCAATCTGTTTGAGGGCAGGAAGGGTCTGCAGAGGGATCTGGACATGCTGGATATATCAGCCGTGCCAGTAAGCAGAAGTTATAGTGTCATTTATATAACATACACTATTAAATATTGAAAAATGCAGCTTTTGAAGGTTACCTATTTGCTATTGACCTGCCCATGGTCAAACATCAGAGCAGCGGTAGAGTGCAATATGTCACTTACCTGAGTGCCCCTGTCCCCGAAACCCTTTCCCAAATCTCTGTCAGACAAGCTAAGTCAGGTAATGAAAGAATATAGAAAAGCACACAGCAAATGTAGCGTCTGGGAAAGGATTTAAATAGGGCCTTTTTTAGGAAGAACTGATGACAGACACCTACTGTAGGGAAAGAATAGAAACAGGGCTTAAGAAGGACCAAGAAATTCACAAATTACTAGTGTTGTTGGTAATAGTGAAATATCACAAAGATAAAACTAAATACCTCAAAGCAGTTAGGGGACTTGCTATTTATGATGCTTTACAGTAAGCAAGTCCAATGGACAGCACAAAGAAAGATCAGACCCTTGTTTCCCCTTCCTTAATTTTTTTTTTTCTCAAAGGCAATACTAATGAATGCTGATCAAGAAATAATAGAGAGCAGAAGCCAAAAGGCACAGGCTTCCCAGCAGGTCTTTGAATCTTGACCACCTCTGAGATTTGTCTCACCATGCTGCAGATCTGTGAGAGTCAACATCTGTGTTTTCCCTCCCCTCTCCCTTGTGAAAAAATAAAATACAATAGGAAAAATGAGCAAAGGGAAGAAACCATGTTGAGAAATAAAGGGGGAACATTACAGGGGCACTAGAGACATCAAGGCTGTGTACATATGTGAAGCAGTTCTCTAAGCCTCATGATTGTAGCTGCAGCACCATGAGTGTACTCAATAGAGTTCTTCTTGAGTTTCAATTAATATAATTTTAGAAGCACTTAAAAGTGCTGAAACACATTGGAAAGAAATATGAAATAGCCTAGTGGAGTTATTTTTCTTGAACTAGCTTCCACTTAAAAATACTATACACAAACATCCCATATCAGGAGGCTAGATCATGTTTCCACTTATGTGGGTGGAATGAATGCCACATGATTCCATCATGACAAAGCATTAAAATATTCAAGAATGTCACTCAAAGAATTAAATAGCAAAAAAATTATTGTTTTTATTTTTTTTTCTCATACATGTTTGGATTATTTGGCTTACTGCTTCATTGAAGTAAAAGGTAATGATGAAAGCAACATGAATGCCAAATGAAACTATTTATGTTCACAACCTTCCTAACACAGCAAAATTTAATTGCATAAACACAGGTCTAATGCAAGGTGAAGGAGGGTGCTCGATGTACTTTGTTTTTCAAATATAGTCCTGAAAACATCACCAGTCCTCTAATTCTTCTATTCATTTCCATGTCTTGGCAATAATACCAGGTGGTACTTCAATACAGAAGTGTGATGATACTTTGTTTTGAAGAAGGCACAGAGAGTTAGGGATTATTATATCAAATTTTGCAAGACTCATGTAATGTGTGTTTATCTTTCATTTACTTCACACTAGCTGAATAAATTGCCACTCTCTGCGGTTTAATCAGGCTATGCTATGGATCATGCTATCAAGCTAGAAATAAATGCAGGTGGATTAATGAAATAGTAAAAGAACATGTCCAAACACTCAGCTGGTGATTTCTTTTATTGTTTTTCTTTCTATATTGTTGAAAGAGCAGTGCTGTACTATTGAACTTCCACTGTAAAACACTATCGACCCTTTTTCGCCACCATCCCTCTCCTGTGTTTACTTCTGTAAAATTAAGTAAAAATCTGTCAGATGGGAATTGTGTGCAGTGGCTTTCCATTTGCATTTGTTGGTCTTCTCCCTTCTCTCCCTCTCCTGGACAGCTCCCTCTCAGCCTGTTGCAATGACTGGACACATCTCAAACGTGCAATGAGACTAGTTTGATCATAAGATTAACCTTTGTTGTCCTCTCTTTTTACCAGTTTAAATGGAAAACTCTCTTAAATCCTTCAAATACTTTTCAGGTCTACTCAGGAGCCCACTAGTGAGCTTGTCAAGAGGTGTCTTTTATTGGCCTCACAAATCAGCTCATGTAAGATTTTCATGCCACATCTCATTTTTGTGTTCACAGTATGCTTTCTACATGCAAACTCCATCCATAGCAAAGTGTGAAGGATCTGGTTGCCATTACTGCTTAACTGGAAATGGTTGCGAATCTTTCGAGTGACTGGCATGCATTTGAATAATTATGTTTTCAATTTGTGTGGCACAGGCATATACATCTGATGCTGCACTGGGCTTGTCTATGACTGTGTTCAGGCTGCCATGAGAGCTTTCATGCAGTTGCAGAACCACTTTGAATATTAGATTCTGCATCCTTCTCCAGGAGACACAATTTATAATGATGGTAATTGTTACCAGATATGAAGAATCGATTGTATCCAATTTTGGGAGGGCACATGTAATAAAATCAGAATACGAGGACATAATTTTCAATACTGTGTCCATCTCACTCACACCATCAGTGGAAGGATTGTTAATGCAGATATAGTCCAGGTATGCTTAGAGATTAAACACTTCCAAAAAGAGGATAAACAAGATAATTTTATTTATATATATATATGTATGTGTGTGTTGGTAACTATTTCAGCAGATTATATCTTATGCTTACCTGGATAACTTATAAAAGCACAGAATGGTTTGCATTAGAAGGGACATAAAGACCATCTGGTTCCAATGGCCCCTTCCATGAGCAGGACATCTTCCACTAGACCAGGTTGCTCAAACCTCATCCAGCCTAGCCTTGAACACTTCCAGGGATGGGGTATCCACAAGTTCTCTGGGCAACCTGTGCTAGTGTCTCACTTCCCTCTAGGAAAGAATTTCTTCCCAATATCTTAACCTGCCCTCTTTCAGTTTGAAGCCATTCCCCCTTGTCCTGTCACTCCATGCCCTTGTCAAAAGTCCCTCTCCAACTTTCTTGTAGATCCTTAAAGTACTGATAGAGGCTCTAAGGTCTCCTTGAAGCCTTCTCTTCTCCAAGCTGAAAAACCCCAACTGCCTCGGCCTGTCACTGTAAGAGATGTGCTTCAGCCCTCTGGCCATCAGCTCTGATTCAGCCCAAAGTTGACTGGAGCTGGGTGAAGATGGAGTCCACAGACTATCAGCTGAAGGATAAAACTGCCTTATTTTTTCTTGACCAAAGATTCTAAAAAAATAAGTAAAATTACCAACCAGGAGTAAATGCCTTTCCTTGCTAGGCTGGGAAGAGAGTTACAACACATTTACGCTCCCATAAATAAGATCAAATTTGGCCATTCTTAATTAATCTTGGGTCATAGTGAGACTTCACAGTTCTTTCCTGTGGAAAGCTTGAAATAACTTCTAAGGACATATTTTAATTGGCAACTGTATTCATTGCCAGGGAGGGGTATAACATGAAAAGGGGATTAACACCCAGCTGCACTCTAGAGGAAATTTAAAACATGTACTGTATATCAGATAAAATCTGCTCACATGTGTGGAATTTCATTGTCTTCACTAATGTTAAGCAGGGCACGTCTGCCAGTTAAACATCTGTCCATTCTGCTGTCCTCTCTGTTCGCCCTGACTCATTGTTACTATTGAATTAGTGCAGTTAGAGTTGAACATCTTCAGAGTCAGCAGAGTATTTGCTTCCTCCCGGAGGGTACTACAAAGCTGGAACAAGCTGACAGTTTCCAGATCTCCAATGAATATGCCTCACAAAAGCAAGAACACTGGGAACCTTAGGGATCTTAGTCAGTGGCTCTGATTCTCCTCTCCATAAAAGCTGCTATGAGAAGCATCTCCTGCCTTCAGTCAAGTTATCGTCTCAACCACCCTCCTGGGCCACCTTCCAACTGCTGTTGTGATAAGTCAAGGATTATTTAGGGCCCATTACAAACTGCTGGGAATTGCCATTGACTAAGAAATCCAGACCACACTCGATCCAAGTAAGGAGCAGATGTTTGGACTGGAGAGAGACTTGTACAGTAATTCTGCAGGTCCAGAGGTTTTCCTCACAGAAAATTTATCATCCATTGCTAAGGTTATGAATTTAGGCTTGATTTGGGTCAATGAGGCTTTCTGATTATATGGAGGGTATTTCAGCATTGTGATATGAGTATGGATCTCCACTAAATTGAAATAGCTTATTTTCTTTTTCTATTAAAATCATGGGTGGTGGCAAAGTGGTTAGAAGCTTAGTCTTCATCTCCCTGGTTTGATCTACTGAGAAACAGAGAAGGACTTTTGCAATAATGAGTGCAAATTTATCTTATATTATAAATGGAATTATCCAGTACAGTAAAGAAGTGGAAGACAAGGTACCCGGCAATTCTGTCCCCAATCCAACATAAGACTGCTCATTTTTGTAAAACACTGTGCTCCTATATTGCTTTGGGCAGTCACAGAATCCCAGAATAGGTAAGGTTGGAAGGGATCTCTTTGAGGGGGTCATCTTGTCCAAACTCCCTGCTCAAGCAGGGTCGTCCTTGAGCACATTGCACAGAATTACATCCAGACTTCTTGATTATCTCCAGTGAGGGAGACTCAATGATCTCTCTGGGCAATCTGTTCCAGTGAGCAGACTCCAGCACGGTAAAGAAGTTCTTTCTCATGTTCAGGTCAGCCCAGGTTCACATCAAATGCTTGTATTTTTATGAATTGTTATTATTTATTTTATTTAACTTCCCCAAAGGATCTGATCATTGGGAAAATATTTCATTATATTAATCAGAAATTTCCCCTTTTCTAATCAAATCTTCTTCTGAACTAAAGAATAACATTGATATCCATTACCTTTTTTTTTTTAACAGCTTGCCAATCTGCATATGTTTATTGCAGATGTTTCATAGACCTGTTCTTCTTACCTACTCTCTCTAAGCTTTACCATAAGTATATCCACATCAATATACTTTTGATAACCACCTAGAGATATATGACACACCTTAAATCCACTCTTAGCAGAGTCATGTAGAGAGAGACACACACTTCCCTGCTGTAGGAGGTAGAAATGAAACTGTAAAGGGTGATGACACCAATCTACGAACTAAACAGTTGGGGTCACTCTACCTTTCCCATCTATCCTCCCAGAAACACTTTAAACCAGATGTAGAAAGCAACATCACCACTGTTGCAATTGTTCATGTTCTGTAGCTTGACTGTGATGTAGGACTGTAATAAAGAGAAAAAAATAAATTAAAAATCACAGTTTATTTTTAAAATGTTGGGGACCATCAAAGCAACTGGAACATCTGCTGAAAACAGTGAGACCTTAGTATTAAAACTCAACATTTCCCATAGCAGAAATCACCAGAGAATCACAGGAAGGTTTGGCTTGGAAGGAACTTTAAAGATCATCTAGTTCCAACCCCCCTGCCATGGGCTGAGAACCTTCCCCTAGTCCAGGTTGCTCCAAACCCCACCCAACCTGGTCTTGAACTTCTGCAGTCATGGGGCCACAACTTCATACCCATCCACAAGGAATAGTCCAGGAATTATGGAGGCGTGATTGTCTGTGGGAGAGAGAAAGGTGTGAAATAATTCATGAAAGAAAAAGAGTAACCATGGCTTGTGTCATGTAGTATGGAGCACGTACACAGAAATGAATAAGCCTCGTTTCTGGTATGTTGATAAAATCAGTTCCTATTTTATAGGTATGGAAGGTAAAAGCAGAATTTCAGGAAGCCCTTTGCAGGTCTTGAGCTATAGAACCATAATGAAACCACTCAAAATGTATTAGTAAAAAGGGCTGGATTTACATCCCCTGCAGTGGGATCACCGAGACTCAACTGAGTTGGACTTGGTCCAACATTTACTGACCTGGGACAAGGCAAAAAGCTTTTCTGAATGGATTAGGCCAACCTCCCCTCACCTTGTAGCTTCTAATACACCATGGCAAACTCTGAAAGTCTCCTTCACTTGTTTTTTTCTATTCTCAAAAGAAATTATGGAATATGTGCACCCTCCTCACAATCTTAAGCTACCAGATACAAACTGGGTTTTGTTGCTGCTGTAGTTTGAAGGCAGTAAGAAAGTACCTGTCATGTTTCTGGTAAAATTAAGAAGATACAGTCATTACATGAATACTCTGCTATCACTCTCTGACATGCATTTCAGTGGCTCAGGTCATAATCTTAAAGAAGTTTGAGGACTGGTGATGATCACACAGCTGATTAACTCCACTGCATGGTCTTTTCCAGGCTTTTCTTCAAGGTTCTACTTATTATGTCCAACAGTGACTCAGAGGGCAGTGACATAAACAGAATGGGCTACATATACCTTCTACTCCACACCAAGTCCCCTCTCTTTCACGGCCAGTATCCCCAGCCAAGTGTGACAGAATGCATCTGACCCATTTATCAGGCAGTTTGCAAGTGGTTAGTACGGCTTGCCAGCCTCAGGCTGCTAAAACCTCTGAGAAACAAATGTTCTGGATACACAACTTGCAGTTCTGATGGTGTGTGTCTTTATTCCTCCATGACAGTCTCTTCCTTGATTTGGGCAACCTTTAGTGCCTCTTACAGCTCCAACATAAAATTTTTCTCCTGTTTGCAGGAGATCCTCGATCCTGGAACACACTCAATTTTTTTTTAAGCTCCTATGCATTTTCAGGTTCTATTTGCTTCTTTCATTATGCTGGAAGTTGATTGTCTTGATTTGAGAAGGTAAACTCTATAGTCACTATAATGAAACCCATTGAAGGTTTTTCCTTGACTTCCCCTTGTTAGTCTGTGCTGTCTTCTCTCTCTGTGCCTGCCAAACAAGCAGGCTCCTTCAGCCTCTGCTTAATCTTTGCTCCTTAGGTGGTATGAAAGTGATTCCTACTCTAGATTTGAGTCCTTCAGGCAGGACCTCCATTGTTCTGGGACCAGAGTGTCCTCCCCAAGAGACCCATGGAACATGACCTACCTAGAGGATCTCCACAACCCAGTCACTATGTGCAGCAGTCTCCCTGGGAAAAGGTTTGTCTTTGGATGGTCTTCCAGGCTAATCTGATCTGAAATAGCAACAGTTACCTCACTCTGTGAGTCATGTTGTTTCCAACTTCTGGAGTTGCCAAGTCCTCAGCTGTCACACTGGTGTCTTTCTAGAGAAGCAAAACATGTGTCTGACAGTTTCTGTCTGGAGTCTACATATTAAATGAGGCCTGAAAAACAATAGAGATAAAAAGAAATGTCCGACAATCCCGCTTTGTGTTATTTAAAAGGCAAGTAAAGAAAAAGGTTTAGTAGACAAATTTTAGGAGGAGCATGTGAAGTCACCACTGAAATATCCACTCTTGAGTTCCATGAAGCATCCTCATATTTGGATACACTTAACTAGAAATGAAAAAAGGCCAAGACAAAAAGAATCAAGGGAGAAAAGGAGGGATTCTAGCTGTTAAGCATACAAAATTGGGATGAAAACATGCTCTTCAGTGTATAATGCTTACTCAGCAATGACAGAAAAGCATAAACATCCTAAAGCTGACCCGAGCCTAAATGTAAGACTTGGGCTAGGTCTGGACTGGGAAACAGAAGATCTCTCAGTTTTCTTCCTCTTCACCTCTGCTTCCCAAGCTGCAACTGGAGCTCTGCTTTGCAACACATCATCTGGGGTCATTTCATAGACTTTTTTAATGAGAAGATCTTTTTGTTCATGACATGAACAACTCCATAAGTAAGCCTCTGTTACTTATAAGTGCAGTCTTCTAATTATTCTACCTTCCTGTTTACCTTGGTGTGATATTCACATCTGAGAACCACAAAATTAATGGAAACAGAAATTCAGAAGTAGAAAGGGCTTAGACAGCAAACAAGCTAGTCCTTTATATTGTCATCAATAGGCAGGAGTGTGGGTAACTGCTACACACAGTACCACTTACATGCACGTGCTTTGACCAGGAACAGAGCATTTGACCTGCCTTGACCACTCTTTCTAATGTCTTGTGATTCATAATTAATTCTCTTGATGGATGGCACTCTATGGATGTCAAGCAAAGTCACAGCCTCGACCTTCGGGGAGACCCTACCTCTTTGTCAACCATCCTGAAGATAAACAGCAGCATAAGGACTGCTGAGGTAGCCTTGGTCTGGCTAGGTCTCTGCTAAGTGGATTTTTTACAGAAAAATGTGCAAAGAGCCCAGGTTTTAATTCATTTGTTGGTATGACCCTCCAATACTGACTTATTCAGCTTTCGTTTGAAAAATCAGAGTCATAGAATGATGTGGGTTGGAAGGGATCTTTTAAAGGCCATCTAATCCAACTCCCCTGCCATGAACAGGGACATCTTCAACTCAATTAGATTGGTCAGAGTCCCATCTGGCCTGAACTTGAATGTCTTAAAGGATACAGCAATCTACCACCCCTCTGGACAGCCTGTGCCAGTGTCTCACCATCCTCTTTTTAAAAGACTTCTTACCTATATCTAGTCTGAAGTGACCCTCTTTCAGTTTAAAACCATTACCCCTTGTCCCAGCTCAACAAGACCTGATATGAATTTTGTCCCTTGTGTAATATGAAATTCATAGATATTTTAAGATAATGTTGGGAATTCATGTTGGGGACAGGCTTTCAGAATCCAGCTATCAGGGTGCTCTGAGCAATCATGGCTCTGCATTTCTGTCCTATGGTTCTGAGGCAAAGCATTTGTTTGTTTGTTTCTTGTTTTTCTTCTGAGTAGTTCCTTATACTCATGTCTGGCCAGTGCTGGCAAAAAGGCCAGTTCTCCCAGCATGGCAGGATTAAAGTGCTCTGTCTTCTGGTGAATTCCATGTGCTTATGGGCTTCAAAATCAGTTGTTCAGAATGCACCTTATTAAGGTGAACACTTGAAGGGAGAGAGGAGAAGAAAGAGAGAGAAAGAGAGAGAGGACATCTGTTTCAGAGCAGAATGAAATCATAGCTGCAGGCAGGCATAGGAGAGATCAAGGGATGCTTTTAAAATATTAACAAAATTGCAAAACAATCCCTAGGGGTGCTTTAGGAATATTTGATTTGACGACAATGCAGTTGCAATTCGTTCTTTGCCAAGAGCTGGGAGAGATATCATTCACATCCAGTAATCCTCCCCCAAATGTCATCTTTCTTTCTTAAACACCCCTTCATTATTGTCCACATTGTTTGGTGATTTGCAGAGCTTCATATAATAGCTTGAAATCAGAGCTTAGAGTTGGGAGGGCAAGCTGGCAGCATTTACTCTCTGGCTGGTGTTGCCTTCACTCCTAGTCAACCTGCTTTAAATTATATCTGCTTCATCAGTGGGTTTCTAATGAAAGACCAGTTCCATTTAATTTTCTGTTTTCTCTTAAATCAAAAAAAAAAAAAAAAAAAAAAAAAAATGGATGAAAGAAAAAGTTACAATGCTCAACAATCTTGGGAGGAAAGGGAAGGAGCAGAGTTTTCCTTAAAAAAAAAAAAAATAAAGAAAAAAAACAACAAAGCCAAGATCCCACTTCTTATGTTCCAGCTTTCCAGTTTTGAGACTACCAACACTCACCTCTGCCAAGGTCTCTGCAATACATGTAAGGCAATGCTAGAGTGGGTTAAAGAACAGGATCACACCAATTTCAATTTCAGAGCTTGTGTAATTAACTTAAAATAAGTAGAAGATTTTCTTTTACGGAAGCATCTTCAAACTACTGTAAAGATGGAGGTACCTATTTCTTTGCAATTTGGCCCGCTACAGTTTTGGCTCTGCTTATGCTAGTAAATTAAACAATACTAAGGAGTTATTGTTTATATTATTGAATAGCAGCTAAACAACAACTAATAAAGGCTTCTGGCAAGGTTTGGACTTGGAAAACAATTTCTGAACACATCTAAGGCATCATCATAGGCCAGGAACCAGACCCAAAATACAGAAGACTACACCACCCTGCTTTGGATATTAGGAGGGTTTTTATATAGATTAAGGTTTCTCTGTGCCAGTTGGCCTCAGTACCAGGGAATAGTCCCAGACTGTTATTTACTGTAATAAAACATTTAATTTACTAGTATAGATATCTCCTTTGTGTCTTGTATTCCAGTTGAGCTGAGTTCCTAGATTACATTGGTGAAAAATCTGGTTGAAGACCAATATATTATTAGCATTCCTGTTTAGCAATAAATGTAACCATCAAAGCCATTTACAGCTTTTTTTTCCTGTTTCCCTTTTTTTTTTTTTTTTTGTTTGAGGTTTTGTGGTGGTTTAAAAAAAAAAAATTAAATACATTTGTTTCCAAACTTACAAATTACTGAGACCATCTCTTAAGTCTTAGCGAAATACTTTAATTTGAGCCTTTGCCTATATAAAACCCTGGGCCGACTGAAAAGCTGCTGTAGTTATCATACCAGTTTATTATAAAAACAGGGCAGAAGAAGGTTGGAAGGTGTCAGGTAAGGAAGGGACACAGAGAGGCATGTTAATAATATTGACATAAATAATGTACTGCTTAAGCATTCTCCTGGAGTGTTTCTCCTTCTGCAGTCCCATAGGAGAAAGCATTGGGTTCAGAGCTGGGATCTCCACCACTGCCTCTGCCCCTTTCCCATCACATTTACTTTGTTTCCAAAATTCTGGAGTCAGATACGTGATCTACACCTTCTCTCCTCCTTCCCCCATGGAACAGCTGCCCTCTCAGACACAGACAAGCTAATTTGAGCTGAAAAGCATGAAGGAAGAAAGCCACAGGCATGTTTGCCTTAGGCCAGGATCTTGATGGTGTCTGTCTGTGATCCTAATGCCCCTTCCCTCTGCATTTATGCCAAGCTCTCATGCTGAGAGCAGCTCTGCACAGCAGCATAAAATCAGGGGCTTAAAATATGCTCAAGCCCAGCTGCTCTCCTGCCCTTGCTACAGCAGACACAGTGGAATGGAAGGTGGAAGGAAGCTCATGCTTCCATCCTTGTGCCAACCCACCTTATGTCTTGTTAATAAATTGTTTTATAATGCTAGACTTTACACTAATGAGGCTGCAGGATAGGCACATTTATTTATTGCTGCTGCCCTTAAACGACCATTAAGACAGGGTAATGTGGAAAAGAAGCCTGGAAGGGAAATACTCCATGTCACCACAAGTCAAGACAGATCACTTCGGTCACATCCTTGGGCTCTGTTTTTGGCATGGATGACACCATGTGCTTTCAGAACTGCAGCTGGCAGGTCCTCATCAGGGTAAGATGACCCTTGGTGGAGCTTCTTGTTTTTGATTTCTCATCCAAGGAAGTGCTAAAGCAGGCATTGACTGATGTGAGAGTTGGCTGGGAACCAGAGCACAGCCCCTAGACCACAAGCTCCCACTATGACTGGTGCCCTTCCAACATCACTTCTGCATGTTCCTCTCCAGCTCTTCCTCAACTATTTAAGAAACAACCCTCTCCAAATCTAGGCTATGGAGACCTCTGCTTGTTTCCATTAAGCATATAATTACACAGAGAACATTTGACTCACTGGCTCTGCTCCAAGCCAATGCACAGACAATAAACCATGCCAGGGTAGGAGGTAAAACACATGTGAGTAAGATTTCCATTTCTATACTCACCCCCTCCTTACACACATTCTTCTCTGAATTACAGTTTGTAGCCTTACACAAACTCAGTTCAGCACATTATGCTCAGCTATGGACTTCCCCACATTCCTGGACAAGCTGAAGTGTGATGGAAGTGAAAAGTCACTTAAGGTCCTCTAGTCTGCTTAAAATCTTCACACTCTTTCCACCCAGATATTGCAACATCTGGGGATGCAGAGCAGGCAGGAGTTAGGATGCAATCCTGAACAGAACAGCATGATGGTACAGATTTGGGACCTACCTTTACCCTAAACACAACATCTTTAGTGAATCCTCACTCAGGCCATAGCTTTGGCCAGCAGCAGGTCCTGGCTGCCCTACACCCCATCCCACTGTGCAGCATGAACCAGATTGGATCCATGGTCTACACTTTTGATTTAGTTTCATTTCTGCACTAATTTTTTACCAGAGAAGAGCCACAGAGATGCTTGTATTATCTCAAGGAAGGAGACATACATGAGTAAAAATGACCTGCCAGGGTGAGATAGGGAAGAGATGTTTACTTGCATTTTTTTCTCTGTGCAAACATTTCTCTGCCTTGGAAGACTGTGATGTGCACAAGACCTGTGGTGCCCTCCAAAGTAGTAATAGGAAAAGAAACCAAAATCCAGAGTTTCCCATCACAGGGAAAAGGGGGAAAACATGTTTGAGAGCGGAAGGTCATAGAGATGGGAGGGAAGAAATTTCTTGATTAGACGTCCCCCTGATTAGAGTCCAATCAACTGACCTTCAGAATTGGCTTTTTATAAGATTTCCATCACCATCACCTTCTAGTAGAAGGTTGGCAGGGGAGTTGGAACTAGATAATCTTTAAGCTCCCTTCCAACACAAACCATTCTATCATTATATGACACCTTAGTGTCTTGCCATTATTGCTTGACAGAGGAACTAATTGAAGGTTTTTCAGTTTATGTCACAGCACCATTCCAGTACATTTGGGACAGAGCAGCTGGAAGATACTGAGCCCACCCTCAGGTGACAGTAAAAGCCAAGGAAGTGTGGATCATCCTCTGCATTTCTCTAAGAACAAACCAGATTGTTAAAAGAATCACAAATTTCACCTTCTTTCACTTTTAATTACTGTTTGCATGGTGCATCTTCCAGCAGCAGGACCTTGTGTCCATTCCTGGATAGAAAAGCAAGGTCACATTTATATTACCACAAGAAAGCTGCAAAGACATTCCAGCCATTGGTGTCAGCAGCACTGAAATATTCCCATCTTCACTAAGGGCCACTGAGGGAGCTGCTAGAGCCTGGTGTGAGTTCCCCACCTTTAGCATCATTGTGTGTGTTTGCCCCCAGTCCGCTGCGCCTATCAAGGACGGGGAGAGGCATTTTCCCTTGCATTACCACTCCCATTAATACACTTGTATTTTCTGTGGTGATTGTTTACATGAGCCGTCTTGGTTCTCTCCTCCCAGGGGAGCCATTAATTTATCTGCTTTGCTTTCGATCAACAGGAGTTGACAGACGGAGTTATGGGTTAACTGCTCTGTTTAGAGCAAGTGGCAGGTGCTGGTATCACTCAAACTAAATGAAAATATAAATATCTCTTTACCTACCCACGAAATCAGTTTAAATGCACAGACCCAGCATTTAGGCTCAACCTGTTTGTAAGCCTAATGACCCAACGCGGCACTGAACGTGTTTAGTGACAGCTTGAAAGCTGGGCTGTCCCAGACCCCAGCTACATATAATTATGGAATGAAGATTTCAAAAATACTTTAATTGTAAAAGGCGATACACTTATAATGCCAGAAAGTAGCCTAATTTTGGAGTAAAATTTGCTCCATCAGACCCATGTTGCCTCGAAAGTCCTCAGAGCCAAATCAGAGACTCCCAAGGTCACAGGTTACATCTGAAAAAATTGCCAATGTGCATTCTTACATGTTTATTTGTAGTTTCATTTTGGTTCACTTTGGGAAGGAGACTTCCAAAAGACTCCAATTTCTTAATTTCATTCCTTTTCATCCTCAGCACTGACACTGTTAAAGGCTGAAATACGATGCAGTGCAGCCCATACCATAAATGTGAATGCTAAAAGATTTTATATAGGGAGCTGAGCTTATAAAGTCCTTTTTTACTTCTTAAATGAAATGAATGGAAAGTACTTCCATGTAATTGAAAGAACTTTGGGTCAGATGCACAGTTCACAGAAGCCATGATGGTGTAAAACTCAGTGCCAGTCAGGAGATGACACAACAAATTCACCCCTCACTGGTGAGAAATGCAGGGAGAAAAGTAGTGATTTGTGTAATATCTTAAAATATAGCTTATACACAACATGACTTACAAAGAAAAAAAACTACAAAGCAGTTAGAAAGATTTTTTTTTTTTAAACATGCTTTGATTCTGCCTGGGATTCTAATAATTGCTGCTGAAATAAAAGGCATGGGAAAAAAAAAGGAAGAAAAGAGGAAAAAAGGAAGGAAGAAAAGGGAAGAAAAAGATTTTAAAGATGCTGACAGCATTTGACTGGTTTGCTTACAACAGTTTTCAACTTTTCTTGAAAGCAGTGTGGTAAAGACATGGCAGAGAGAATGAAGTCTTAACAGAAATTACAACTAAAGGCAGAGAAACTTTGTCTGTAAGCAAGGAGGAATGGATGAGGTGTGGACAGGGTTCAAGGGGTTTCAGCAAGGCAGCTTCCATGAAGCTGCAGGAGCTCTATTGGCAAGACATGGAGTGATACTATCTCTCAGAGTCATGAAATTTACTTCTAACCATGGGTGGTGGAGGCTAGCGCTGGCAAAGGTGTAGTGGAAGGGCTATTAGACATCCCCAGTTCTACTGCTTGAAAACTGGTTAGAAATACAGAGTTTAGTTCAGGCAAGTTATGGCATGCCATGACCTAAAACGGAAACAGCTCTATCTTCCAGTGTAGATGATAGAAAAGAGTATCCCAAGATGTTGTCTTTCCTGCCCCAGCATATTTCCCTCTTGCCTGAGCCTTGCATCTAATTGTGAAACCCCAATATTAAACCAATTTGATATTAATCTACCTCGATAAAATCTTGAGGAGGCTAAAAGAATAAAATGGTAAGGATTTTGCAGATAAGGGCTCTACTTCTTTTAATTTACAGACAATTCCCCTGATCTGCTTATGGTGTGGTTTTATGAACAGCTGCATCAGTATCCCCAGGGAGGCAGGAAGCAGCAGGGTGGCTGAGCCCTAGCAGGAAGGAACATCTCAAGCAGGGTTTGTCATCAGAAACACTGAAACGTGGAACTGTTCCTCTACTGAGGTTGACATTTTCAAACCCAGGAGTCTGAACTTTGGTGAAAACAAACTTATGTTTAAAGGATTCCTGGCAATTGGATTTCCTGCAGACTTCTGCATCCAACAGATGCAAGCATTGATCCAGCTTCATTTGGGCAACGATAAGTACAATGAGACATTTGGCTTCAGGAGCTTATGACGGAGGATGTTGCTGTCTCCTCTGTCTCCATCTGTACTGCTTCCTTTACAGACATAATTGCTAATAAATTAATCTTTGTATACTACTTTGAAAATCATGAGCTTAAATACAGGTTTTTATTAGCTTATATCCTGGTAAAATATTTCTTTCCTACAAATTACTTCTTGTAATTGAATTATCCTTTGTGACTTTTAAAACTTACAAAGTGGTTGGGCCTGTGCTATTTATCATTCCTCTCTGCCAGGTAGGAAGGAAATCGGGTCAAGAATTTATTGCAAAAAAGCAGATAAACATTTTACTTTAGGGTTCTTTTATGTCCGTGATCCCAACGAGCCTAATAATCTTTGCAAATCATTAGCATGTCTTGGCCCAGGATCCATCCTGAAAGTGTATGATCTCACCTCATAAGTTTCTTGTTAGACTCCTAGACTATCTCAGGCATCTTCTTAATAGTGATACATCTCATAAATTATTTATTGAAATGACATGCTTAAAAGCATAAAAAAAGACCTTTTACTTGGCTGGGAAACATCTAAGAATGGTTATATCTGTTTTTCATAAAATGAGCCCAAAAGGTTAAATGCCTTGTCCAGGATCACACAATAAATTAGTGGTACCGCAGGGCAAAAAAGAAACTAGTGCTGTTTCCCAGAATCCTACTTGTCAACAGTAGACAGAACTATCTCTTCATCTCAGTAACTATTGGATGGCACAAAATGAAGATGGTTTACTTGCTACTCAAGCCCATGGCCTCCATCTCTTAAATTCTCTTGCCTTTTGACCTTGGTGGAGGTGCTGAACTTGGTGCTTTGGGCATGGGGTTTTTTTATTAATTTTCCAGAAGACAGACTTCAGAAAGAGAGAGAGTTACCTATGACTCAAATGTAACATTCACAACTCAGAGATAACCACTGACTAAGACTCTATGTGTTTTCCCAAATGTGCTCTGACAAGTCTCAGTCCAAAGATGGAGCCTGTTACTGAGATTTGCTTGTCTTTTCTTTCCTAAGGCATATGAAAGGTTGTGTTTGTTGCATCTATTTGAAACAAATAGCAATAATTAACATTTATATAGCACTTTCTGCCTTTTAAGCACTGCACAAACATTAATTACTCTTGGTTTAGTGTAAACTAATGTAATCACACTCTGTTTTACAATCTATTTGCATCTTTTGTTGACTGAGAGCTAGTTCAATTACTTTTAATCTTTGGTCTAGCTAGTCATTAAAGGTATGACTAAGAAGAGCCATTTACATCTTCAATTGCCTTCTCCCCTCCCCAGCAACTTCATTTGCTTTTTTCCTTTTCCTCCCATAACATCTTTCACTGACTATTCTTAAAGCTGGATTCCTTACCAAAGCTATTCTTCAGGAAATGGTGGGCCTTTCCACTGATTTCATTACATTATATAAAATCTTACTCTTATAAGAATTATTTGAGAAGTCATTCTGTTTTGCCACAGAAAGTCATATACAAGACGTTTTCCTACAGCAGACCAAAAGATTTATTGCTTAGTCACTAAATTAGTGATCTTAATACCAATAATGCAGAATTTATTTTCCAGTTTAGACTTGGAGAAACCATGTAATCTCTTACCTAGCATTTTATCTCCTGAAAGATGTGGAAAGTATTTGGCTTCATGAATACTGTCACAGAATCCAGGAACTCCAGTAAACATGCTTCTGATGTCCAAGCAGAAGCTGGGGATTGTATAGTCTCTGCCACTGACTTCCTGAATTGTTTAGTCATCTCCCTTATGCAAGTCTGTTCTGCCTGTAACATGGGAGAGATGCAAATGCGCCTCCTTGAATGGCTAAATCAGTATGAAATCACAAACATGCAGCAACACAAATTAATTACTTCACTGTGTGGTGAATCCAACCAAATGTAGACTCCTAGTGCTGAATGAGTCAGCCTAGGGGTCCCCTTGGAGTCCGTAAGGGGAAAGAGTCATTTAGAGGTAAAAATAATTAATCCATGACTGCAACAGCCATCTAAGTTATTTTTATATTAATTTTGCCCTAGAAATGACTCCTTTTTCTTCAGTGATTGTAGAAGGAATCAAATGTGAGTAGTTTGGCTGTAGATGTTTGAAGGACTGATATACACTGTTAGGTGAGACAAATTTGACTTATACAGGCAACCTGATCGCCCTGCCATGTAGATACAAAATCAAAGCATAAAAACAGAATCTAAATTTTGACTTCTGAGCTTTTGCCATGTGGTAAAAAAAAAAAAAAAGTAAATAAAAATAAACTCTGATATTTTTGCCCAAGTAGAAAAGCAGGATTTTACAACAATAGAATAAATGTAATGTTTTATATTTTTCCTGAGCTAGCGTATCAGTTATTAAAACCTTAATAAGGTCCCTCCTTAATGTATCGTGCACTCAAGAAGCATTTGTCCACCTGAAAGAGTGTATTAATATCTGTTTTGGAAGGTCATAGAATCATAGAATCGTTGAAAGGTTTGGGTTAAAAGGGACATTAAAGATCATCTGGTGGGCAGGGACATCTTCCATAGACCAGGCTGTTCAGAGGCCCATCCAACCTGGCCTTGAGCACTTACAGGGATGGGACAGCCACAACTTCTCTGAGCAACCTGTGCCAGTGCCTCACCAACCTCATAGGGAAGAATCTAGTTTTAATATCTAATCTAACTCTGCCCTCTGTCAATCTGAAATCATCCCCCCTTGTCCTACAACTCCATACCCTTTCAAAAGCCCCTCCCCAGCTCTCTTGTAGCCTCTTTAGGTAGTGGAAAGTGCTTTAAGGTCCCTCCAAAGCCTTTTCTTCTCCATACCCCACACATACCCTGTACACATCAGTACTAAGCTTCAGTCAGGTGTAAAACCTCCTGCCAGAGCAGAGTCTGTGTCAAGCCAGCTGTGATTTGCAGGATGCCAGGTGAGATTGCATGTGCTTAAAATACCTTCTCAGAAGTGATGCCCCTCCTTGTTATTCCAATGATGGAGCTCTTTGTTTCAGAGAAAGTCCAGCATTTTCTTTCTACTTTACTATTTTTATCTCCATATTTTTCCCCCATAGGCATTTTACCCAAGAAAAATACCCTTCCTACTGCATAAGTATGATGTGTCATTCAAAATTAAGCTCTGGACACAGTGGGGGTTACACTGGTTAATCAATCCCTAGCATCTCTCAATGCACTCTGATTATCTCACATAGAAGTTCTAAGATAAATCAATTCATGAGCCTATGCAGTCTTTTTTACAGATAATTCCTGTTTTAATAAACTTAGGTTGAACTTTGACCCTCTAGGGCATTTTATCAGAACAAGAAAGCAGCTTAGTTTCTCTCCCTGCTGAAGAAAAGCAAGGACAGATTACCCACTACCACAACATCTGTGAGAAGAGCAGGGACACTTTTACACATGACTCTGTAGTAAGACAAGAACAGGTAGGCCTTGTGACTAATCCTGCAGTAGTTTTGTGTTTAAGTTATTAGAGTCCTAGTAACTGGATAAGATAGTTGACTTTGCCTGCAGAAGAAGGATGGTAATACTTTCTCCCTATGCTGTGTCTCCTGCAGGAAGTTGTCCATCATACTGTTCTGCAGTGTGTCTATAATGTTAATAAATAGGTAGACACAAAATAAATCTGTTCCTAACAATGCTTTTTGAGCATAACTGAGTGTATTCCTCCAAACTCAGTTGAGCCTGTGGCATCCCCTGCCATTCCATAGCAGTGGTGAAAACTAGTGCAACCATAAACTATTATTCTATTGTTTTCACAGCCAAGCCAGTGAAAAAGGGGTGACAAAATGCAGATCTTGTAAGTTTTACATTACAGGTCTCTTTCAATTCCAGCTGTCATCCTGTGAGCTGCTGACCCCAGGCTGCATCCAAAGGGTGTAGAATAGGAGATATTCTGAACTCTGTTTCACACAGGAGGAACACATCAATGTGATAGTTTTACTGAGAGATACAGATGCATGACAAGCTTTAGGCTTTAAACTTTATCTGCCAACAGTTTTCTCTTAGTTTTCCTCCAGCTGATCGTGTCAATGGTTTTAGAGGCAGGATTAGAGCCTGTGGTGGTCGCTGCAGGCAGAAAAGGCAGACATACTCTCTTTACTAAAAGAGCCTCCATTTACTTCTATTCCCTGGGACCAGATAAAATGAATAATAGAAAAAAATAGATACATCTGAGAGTGGGTATAAGTTCAAAGGCTTTTTTCTGATGAGAAAGGGTGAGGGCTCATGACTGTACATGACAACTTTAAAGGAGACAAGTACTTCACCCAGTAAATAATCACATCAGGGATCTATTCACATGATGTTGCAAAGGCCAGAAGTATTTAAGAGTCAAATGGGATTAGGCAAACTCTCAGAGGACAGGTTCGTGAAGAACTGCCAAACCCAGACATCCTGCAAAGAAATTTGCTGAAGTGTATAGAGGGAAAGGACCAACCTTAATCCTTCAATTGTCATTCACAACTGCATTCCTCTTCTCCTCTTCCAAACTGACTGTATCCAGTCCATACAGGGGTAACAAAATTGGATAGTTTCCTTGTTCAGTTTATTGGCAGAAAAGCTGAGATACAGAGGGAGTGTGTCTAAGTGTGGCAATTCACTTCTCTAGTGGAATAAAGAGGTTGAAGGGCACAAGGTGTGAAGGGGCATTGTCTTGGAATTCTTGCTACACTTTCATATGGGTCACCATTTTACTACAAAGGTTTCCTGTAGGCAACAACGGACCGCTGAGAATTAGACACCAAGCTCACCCAAGAGTGGATACAAAGCTTAGCACCCTGAGTGAGCCCTGTACCATCCTGTTTTTATTGTCTAGGAGATCAGACATTGGCACAGGGAAGTTGTAGATACCCTGACCCTGGAAGTGTTTGAACCCAAGTTGGATGTGGCTTTGAGCAACCTGGTCTAGTGGAAGGTGCCCCTGCCTGTTGCAGGGAGTTGAAATTAGATGATCTTTAAGGTCCTTTCCAACACAAAGGCACCTCCTTCTTTTTTTCATAGTATTCATGCTTTAGTTCTATGGTTAGAGATTATTAAATAAATTCTCTTGTTTTACCAAAAAAAAAACAAAAAAAACCAACAAAAAACCCCAACAAAAACAACAACAAAAAACAACAACAACAAAAACAAAAACAGGAAAGATTCTCCCAAGGTGATTGAGGAAACCTGTGCTGAGAGCTTTCAAAACTTCATCCTATCTGATTCAGATTAGAGTCTTAAATTTTAGCCATCTATATCCCAGGTAATAGCCCAAATTAGCAGATGGTGTATGATGGAGGAAGAATAGGAATGCTTTCAGTGACTACCTGCCTTTTATTCCACCAGTTCAAAAGCTTTGCTAACATCTGGCCCAAAAATCTTCTCCTAGCACAGGTTAAAGGTTTCAGCCCATGAGAGAAGACTTAGGAGTTTACAAAGCAGAGATAATTGAGCTAATTGCATTCCAACCTCCTTTCCCACCATACTTCAAATCTCCACTACAGTTTCAAGCTTTCTCCGGCCTTCAGCTCCTTGCAGTTTTAGATTTATTCACAAAAAGGTCACAATCCACGTCTTTTGGACAGGACATTGCCAAGTGTCTAGCAAGTCTCTTACCAGTAGAAGAAAGGCTTAGTGGTTGACACCAGAAAAGGCAAGGTTTGTTGCTTTCTTTGAGCACTGGGTTGAAGCCAAGAAGTATTAATTCAACTGTTCCTTCTCCTCTCTTGTGCCTGCTTCTTTCCAAAGCCTGTGCCAAAAATGTGAGAGGATGTTATACCTATAGCTTAATTTATTTCCTACAAAGACCTCATGAGATTTGAACCTCCATTATAAATCTGAAACTTAAAGTTTAATAAAAAACACAGGAGTCCTTTATGTTATAGAAGAATCTCCCAGAAACCTGATAAACAGCACCAGACTGTTTAAGCCATGGTTGTGTATTTATTAAGACCAGGCCATTGCTGACTCTGATCACTGGGCAATACAAATTTGATTTGAATCACCCCTAAGGACATGCCTAAGCATTTGCTGAATGCATCAGACCAGTCACTGTTACATTTATACCAGCTTTGTGCTTTAGAGCAGGTGTGGAATGGGAGGCAATGTTAAAAATAATTCTGGACAACAGAAAATGACTAAAGAGGATTTCTCAGGTTCAACATTTTGTGTAAAGAAGGTCAGATTTTGTCAAGGTCAGGCTGCAGGTGGCTCTGGGCAACATGAACTAGTGGGTGGTATCCCTGCCTATGGCAGGGGGATTGGAACGAGGTGATCTTCAAAGTCTCTTCCAACACAAACCTTTCTATGATTCTGTGAAATCAGAATATGGAGCCCCAAACCAGGCACTTGCATCGTCATGGAAGTGTGATGGTACTGTCATAGTGCACTGCACTGTTACAAATTACATATAAAACACCAGATGATGATTTAACTTGGTGTAGGATATTAATAACCACAGACACAAAGTCATTTAATCATTTGAACTCACAACATCTTTTGTTGTAGCTTAGAATCCTGAGTCTAATTTCCCAAAGACCATTGCTGATCTGGCCCAAATATCTGTTGATATCTTCAAGAAGATTAATATACAATGAGGTGAAAATCTCTCTTTTGACTCTGAATGGGGTTTTCATCATTCCCCACAGGATTTCACTAGTCACACAAAACTGTGATTGTACATGTTCCACAGTCCTTCTGACTGGAAGTCACTATACAAACATGAAAGAACATCTTGTTAATAATAACTGAGGTTCATGCTGCTCTTCTTCAGGAAAGATTGCAGGCATGCATTGGCCAAAATTTTGAAGTATTCTACTGTATTTATGTGACTCAGTTCTCAAACAAATCCAGGGCTCTGCATCAGACTCAATCTGGGAGATCACGAGCCTGTTCTCAGTCGCGTTGCTTTCTTCTTGTACCACCTCAAGCAATTCACTTTGACTTCCCACGGCTCATCTCTTCCTCTATAAAGTGAAGGAAAGGATACTTGCTCACTACTTACCAGCATTAGGTCTTAGTTAACAGTTTGATTTGTAGAGCCCAAAGGAGGGAAAATAAAATCCATATGCCTCTCAGTATTCTATTGCTATGCTCATTCTACAAAGGGCAGCAGCAATAAAAACAGAGAAAAATATTGACTTAAGCAATGAAATGAGAAGATTTAGTTCAAGAAGACAAAAAGCAGGCAAGATGATGCCATTTTTGCATAGGTAGTTTTGAGGAGGAGAACAAATTACTATAGGAAGTAACTTCGCTTCCTCCAGCACTAAGGTGGAGGTGGAATCAACTCACCAGGATTCACGCTCACGTTTTCATGCAGACAAGACATTTCACTCTTCCAGTTTTCTCATCACCCTGTTGCCATAACTATATGGGAAACACATAAAGCTATCTCTGCTATATAAACCCGCTCATTTTGACAGAAAATTGGATGATATGACATGCTGCCTTCCAGAACAGGTGCTGTCTATCACCTTGCTGCTAATCTCTGTGATTAGTGACCTGCAATGTAAGTCAGCTATCAAAGACCACCTGTCCTTTTTGCTGTAAGCGCCTCCTAGCATATCGCTCTGTGGTGTCACACTGTCTTGTCTGGTTTTTGATTGATGCAAGTTTGTATTTTGAGCGGTGGCTCAGAAAATAAATCAACTCCCTTGCCATTCATTGAGTGTGATTCTGCAGCACAAAGCCAATATGGTTAATCAAAGCTCCAAAGAGCAACAAAAAGCAATGGAACCGAGAATGAGGAGGGTAGATATAAAGGATAAAACATCATAAAAAAGGATTATTTGGGAACCAGCCAAAGCAAAAGCAAAACACATAGAGCTGCAAATAAGCATTGTGTTTGCTGCACTACTGCACCGGAACCAGAAAGCTGATTCTTTCATTCCGCTCCTTGACATGTTTGCAAGGATGTGAGAAGAGTCTCACACCTTTGAAAAATATAACGCTTTCAGGGAGTCTGATTTGATCGGTTTCTACATGTAAGTGAACCTTTCTCGGGTCAGTGGGATTTTTCTGAGTAGAATAAGTAAAACCTGAAGGATGTTTCTGTTGTGAGTTGTACTCCAGACCAGCATGTGGTCCAGCTGGGATTGCATACACAGAGGGCTGACAAAAGTAAGAATGACTATTGCAATTAATGGACCTTAAAATAATTTGGGGGGAAAAAAAGGAACATATATATATATGTTAGTGTATATATACATTAACATATACATATATGTACACGTACATATAAATATACATATTTGTACATACATATACATTAACATATATATATGTTAATGTAGACAGCAGTAATGATGAAAGACTCAAACAGATCCAGAAACACTGTGCTGTAGGACAAGAAATTCCTTTCTAAATAGAAATGGCTCAGAGCAGGAGGGTGCTTCTATGGAGAGAAAGGGAGTGCAGGGGTGGAAAGGAGCATATTAGAAGCCTTGGTTTTTTACATCCGGACCAGCAAGTTTATGGAAGCTTTTAAAATTATGAGGAACCATCATGAGCTGAAGACGGAAAGAAACTGTTGGTTTAGTTTGTAACTGAGATGAGTGTGATTCTTTGTATTCGTCGTGTGCCAGAGAAATCAGGTAAAATGTGAGGTGTTGATGGCATAGATGAAATTGTAGCAAAAGTGAAATCTAGACACAAGGAGTATCAGATAAAAAATAATAATCTGTCACAGAAACACTATGGGGCAAATTCCCTGACAACACAGCTCCATTGAAAGTAAGGTATCTAAACCATCTGGGAACTGAGCCATAAAGCTGAGACAACAAGAACTACATGTCCATGGAGGTGCCGGAAACTTACTTAAGTCAGTTAAATGCAACAGTTTCTTCTTTAAAAAAAAATAAAAATTAAAATCTTCATTATGTTTTTGGAGGTGACCTTTCTAGTCGGAAAGTGACTGAGGTGGTGAGGGAGAGAAATAAAGAGTTGAGAAGAGTTAAATTTATAAAGACATGAATGAATTGCAAATAGAAACACTGTTACAGAGGAATGTGCATGTGGATGGTGCAAATTTACAGGGCTATTTTTGATGAACTGTAGGAGGAATTTCAGTTTTTCAGCACCTTTCTTTACAAAAAGAAAACCCTCCATCTGATGGGAATTCAGTCAATTTCCTCATGGTTTTTTGTAATTTCCTAAGTCGGAAGGTTACTAATGATAATTACAGACCCTGTTTGTACCTTGTGGCTCTAACTGTGTAGAAAGGTTTTCTTGGCACATATGCCCTTCCCACTGGAGGGGTTTTAAATGACTGGCCCTTGGTAGGAATTGCTAAAATGCTCAGAAGCAGAGAGAAGCCACCTTTCCTCATTTCTTTTTTACAGAGTAACCACTTCTAGCTCACATTTTGCTGTCTCCATCCCCCATGACAGTAAACCACAGTTTCCGTGTTCATTGTAGTGGCTCTTACTACAGGGTTATTGTGAAGAAGCCTGTTTTAAGGTGTTTTATTCAAAGGTGCAACACACGTGGTCCTTCTAAGAATTTTAAACACAAAAAAAAAGTCACTATAAAGGAAGCAAATGGATTCAATAACCAGTGTAAAAAAGTCACAATTTTTCAAGCCCAAAAAAGCTGCTTTTTTTTTTTTTTTTGTAAA